>PVJO010002922.1:52128-132868 GCA_004026905.1 Hystrix cristata
CATTTCCTATTCCAGAGTGAAAGAAGCCAAACTTCTAGATAATGGATTTCACTGTCTCCTTCGTTTCACCATTTTCCTGGTTTTTACACCTTCTCCAATGTTACCAGACCCAACTAGGCCATTTTGCTTGCAAGTTCTCCCTAAAAGTCGTCTGGAGATGCTCTGGGGCTGAAATTCATCTCGATAATGCTGGCGTTATCCACATAAACTTCTCCCCCAGCTCAGCTGAGAATTCCTTTTTGCTGATATTGTCTTCCATTTTTAGGATGATGATCAGAAACCAAGTAAGTGCTGAAGCAACAAGGGCTTTTCCCATTCTTTGCCGATGCTGTGGTTCCAGGTGCACGCAGGAGACGAGGGCCTGGGGCCACACAGAATCATCAGCTTAGCTACTGAGAAAGTCAGCACCCTTGGATGGATGCCCTCCATCCCCTTTGCCTTACTCTTATTCCTATACAAAACAGGTTGATAATATTATTACTGCCATCTAGAGTTAGCAAGATAATAGGGTTTAAAGCATTTAATCTGTAACAAAACAATAGTTTGAAGCATTTAAATTATAATAAAGAGCATTGATATATGAGGCCATTTACATGCATCTCCAATCTTATTGCATTCTAGTTGTCCTCAATAACTTCCATTTCGTTTTCTATGGAGTTGGACAGTGGGTTAGTGGATATCACATTTATTGTGTGTTAGCAAGACCGTGTGGTGGAAAGGTGGCCAAGTCATGTTCTACATGTTAGGAGTTATCTAGGTATTGACGAATGATTAAGCAAATTTCCTTTATTTCCATACTTTACAAATGAGGTTGAGAATTCTAAGAATAAACACACTTTATGGAATAGTGTAAAGTGATTATCACATTGTCTGCAGTGCTTAAGTGAGAAAAATTTGAGTTTCCTATTTATTCTTAAAATTTTTCTGTAGCATCTTCCAATACATGGGAAGTTTAGAGTTTTTTTCCCCCAAAGCGAGGAAATGTTGTATAGAAATTCAAATTGATAGAAATAAAGGCATTGAATTCAATATTTACAAATTTAATGAGGGGGAAAGACATGAATTTTCATAGAAACTTACAGGCTAATTCTGCAACAAAAGAGTTTAAGTGCAGACCTCTTGCATATTTATGAAAACCTTCTTCAATATTTTATGTCTCACATTATTAAGCTATACATTAAATGTTATAAAACTCAATAATAAGTCATATAAATGGATATAAGTCTTACAGTTCAGAAATATATTTAAGTAACATGAGACACAAAGAAAATGTATATGATGTAGAAACAAGAAGTACCAAATTAACACCATAAAATATAACATGCTAGTGAAAATATTGATAAGAAAATACTATGAGCCATGGTATTACTTCAGTAAAACAGGTGAAGTGAAGAGAAAAAGGGCTCTTCCTTTATTTTTCTTTCCACTTTGGCTCTGATGGAGCTATAAATGCAGGAAAGGGTGACAGGTGTTCTGAATATCAGAAAGGCGTTTGAAGGGATCGTCCTGCTGAGGCAGGTGGAGATCCATGGATTCAAAGATAGCAGGCGCTACAAGGCAGACTGACGTGGTGGAAGCAGAGCATCTCGGTTCCTTGCTTGCGTTCTAACAATGCTCTTGATGACCTGGTCTTCGGAAGCTGTTGGCTCCTCCCCCGGTGAGAGCGTAGCACCTCGAACCTGCATCCATCCTTCGAGTTTTTTGAGATAGCTCATTCCTTTCAGCCAGCAGCATCTCTTTTACCTGGACCTGTCACCAAGGATAGCCCAGCTGCCCTGTAGCCACCTGATGCACGGCCACATGTCTTGGCACGCTAAGTGTGAGGTACATTAAAAGGGCGATTGTTTTGCAGTAGGGTAGCTGGGGACAGTGGACAGTGCTAATCCTTTATTGAGATTTAATGCATGCTGATTACCATGATCAGAACGTGCATGGCTTAGCTGATATAAATATTCCAATACCGCCAGGAAGTACCAGCCTAACTGAAGCTGAGTGGTTGCATCTGTAGAGGTCATGGGATGGAGCAGCACCCAGCAAGGTGCGGCAGCTGGTGAAGAGCTGCAGTAGGCCGCCCATTTTCTAGAATGTACCTGGAGCCCTCAGAGAGGAACGCTTCCCTTCCCTTTACAGGTCTCTGCTCTCCTAGATGGCCATAAATTCGGCGTGTGTCCCACAGACTCCTGAGCTTTCCATTGGAATTGCTTTGACTCTCTGGATTAATTTGAGAAAATAAAGCTTCTTGACAATACTGACTCTCTCTTCTTCGCAGTGTTTAGCGTCCCTAGCTGCTGTTTTTATTTAGGACTTCATTATCAACAGGGGTTTAGGTAATACCTTTTTAAATACAAAAAAGAAAGAAAATAAACTGCCTCCATTTATTATTTAGCTTTAAATTAGGGTTGATGTCCTATTCCAAACACAGGTAAGGCAGCACCTCCAGCTTTCCACAGACTCAGTGATCAATATGCTGCTCAGATGCTTCTGAATTAGACTGTGTCTATGGAGGCTTTGCCCACTAAAAGGGTACCAAGATATTATATAGAAAACATCTTCACATGCCACATTTCATGTAGCTTTTCTATCATTTAATTTTACAATATAATATTTAATTCCTCCACAAGGCATTTCAGCTCAAGTTCTAAAGTATTAATCACTTTATTTTCTACAAATGCTTGGGCAGCTCTTCACATTCCTTGAAGATCTAAATAATTCACCCATTAAATTACACAGGCTATGGTCTATTTTGAAGTAGTTTTATTAATTTGAGCATATTTTTAAATTTTTATTGTCCACTTAGGTTTCCTACTACTTTGTAAACATGTTAGTGTGTTGAATTTTACTGTAAAGATTTTACTTTTGTATGCAGGAGTTTATAAATCACACTCAAAAATTCTTTAAATAGCAAGTCCATCTGCCATTATTTTAAAATATGGCATTCACTTTTTTTTTTAATCCATCTGGTCTCTATAATCAGATCGTTCTGTAACAGAATCCCAGTTCGGGGGGTCATAAATCACTTTTCCCTGTTTCTTATTCTGCATGAACCTAGTTGGGCCAGTACCCCCACTACAGGTTAAAGGGAGCCATAGAAATGAGAGTGCTGTTTTCCTCTGGTCCAGGGAATCGTTTAGAAACCGGTACTTTATCTCAAGACAAAACGTATGTGGAATTTTCTCTTTATCTATTGGGACAAAATAGCCTCCATTTTCTTCTGTACTATTTTATCCTTCACTGCTTTAAATTTATTAATCTACATCTAATCTACTGTTAGGATTTTTGATTAATGAGAAGCATCACGTTGTGGATTAACTCTTTATTTAAGGAACATATTTTCTAATTGTCAGGGCACCTCATCTCCGTGGAGATTTCCAGTAAATGGGATGTACTACAGGTGTCTGTACCTCTCCGGTCACCACAGTGACAAGAGCATTCTCCCTGCCACACGTCAGCAGCATGTTCTACTCTTAGTGCACAGCAGTGTGACCCTGGAGTCCCCTTTACCTGTCTCTTCCCTTTGGTCTTCTGTGTCCTGCACGCTGATACTTTTGATGGCACGTGTACTCAGAGGTGTCAGGCAACACGGTGTTGAAAAATGCTTTTATTAGAGATCGCACCAACATGTCTCTCATCTCAGAAATCTATGTTCTTCCTCTGTAAATATGAATAAATAGGTTGGTTTTATGGGAGTTTTTGAGGATTACTGTAAACGATCTTTAAGAAGATATTTAAAATATCAGTTACCCAGCAAGTTCTTAATTATTCTCGAATCAGTCGTACGCAAGTTTCTTTTCTTCTTAAATATTTTGAAAAATAGTATAATTCTATGCAGAGCCACGTTGATAGGTGAATATATTTCTCTGTGTTTCTTCTGCCTGTAGTTTATGTTCTCTTAAAGTGCTATTTTTTGGTTATCACACAAGGGAACACTGGGCAGCAGGATCAAAGGAAATGGAGTCCATAAAGACAAATGTAGGCTAAGTCATCATACCTGGAGGTAACAAGCCAGATTCGGGGTGAGTGTGTGTGTGTGTGTGTGTGTGTGTGTGTGTGTGTGTGTGTCTGTGTCTGTGTCTGTGTTGATGGTGGTAATGACAGTTCCATAAGCATAAGCAGTAGTAGGGTTCGGTCCTGTCACTGTAGAGACATGGAGCAGGGCTCCTTGATCGCCCTCCAGAGCGAGGCAGGTCCCAGAATGCTCAGTGCTCTCTCCTCTTGACAGTACCCATGAGCCTCTCCACCACCTGTTTGCGCCCTACCCTCGTGCATACTCCTGAAACTGACCCTTTCTCTCCTACCTCTTCATCACTTTGAACCCGTGACAGCGGCCATAAATCACTGAGAACTAGGTTTGTACCCATTTTCCAAATACTACCTCAGCCATAGTGGCCATTTTGTGACTCTAAGAGAAATGAGGGTACCAGCAATATTAAAAATGGAGTATATCACCAAGCTATCAAGATGGGAATTTATGGGTAGTTTTAAAATGAGTTGAAGGAAAAAAAATGTGTACTTTCTTAATTATTTTCGTATTAGTGTGTGTTTGCAGTACATAATAATCATATTCATCTTGGAGAGTTGGAACATACACATACAGTATTTTAATGATTTTGCTTTCCCTTCCCTACCTTCCCTTCCCGTTTCACCCATTCCCAGATTCCCAAATTTGTGCTTTTAGAAATAAACTGGTGATTTCAAATCTACATCCATTCCATATAAAAAGGTGTAGGGTTAGCGCAGGGTCATTGTGATCGTTAAATAAACTAATATATGCATTCTGAGCACTGTATCTAATGCAATAGCTCAAGATTATTCTTTGTTAAGTAAATGGCACCTATTCTTTTTGATTTTTATGTTTTATTGTCAAGTGCAATTATATGAATGAGGCATTTTCAGCTTAAGAGAGGACGGTGACTTACATATATTTCCTCAACCGATAAAGTCATGCGGAGGTTGTTCCAGGAGGCTGGATTTAGAACAAACCTCTGTCACTCTGGGGCCACACCAAGCAAGAGACATGGGAGGTCAGTCGTATTCACCTTTTCTTGAAAGCGTGTGGCTATGATCGTCTTTATTCCACGTCTTTAGTGTGGCACCAATTCATCTGACAGAGCTATCGGAAATAGTTTCCTCCTATTGCCTTAAGTATCTGTGCACACCGGTTCTCAGAGAATACAGTACATCATGTGCCATAATAGCACCGTTTATGCTACGACACTGCAGGTAATAGCACAAGTGGTGATTTTTGGGGGATTAGAGGAAGATGACACGTTGTACGTACTGTAGATAACAGAGCTGTGAATTTCACCGTGTCTGGTTGTGGGGCCGGTTCATTCCCAGCACTCCGTATCTGTATCCACGTGACAGCAATACCCTCTACAGACGTGACGTCTGGACGGGCTCCCCGCCTCCTCTCAGTGAGGGCTTGTGAGTGCCAACGTCTTTCAGAATGAAAACCCCGGACGGGAAATCCAACCCCGTGGCCAAGATGCCCTGATTTCCTTCCGTCACGCAGCTCCCTAACTTTGTTACTCAGAAAACATACAGTGCTGTAAGGACCTTAATTTTAACTCTGTAAGACAGAGAACTGCAGCCACAGAACTCGCTTCCCCTTGCAAAAACTTTTCACGGTGCTCCTGAAGGGAAGTGCAGGAACTTGCCCATTTTCCTGTCTCCAGCACACCCACAGACGCCCTCGCTCTGTCCGTCGCTACGTTGAGCTTAGTGATTGTAGTAAGTCGCTGACCCAGATGCGTTTGTCAGGAAATCATTTCTGTATTAGAGATAGTGCTGGCTTCCAAATCCCGAAGGGCCATCCATCACATGGAAGAAAAGACAAATTAGAAGCACAAAGACATGGAGCCGTTCGATATCGGGTGAGTCACACGCTAAGAAGACCGAGGGAGACCCTGAGAAGGAGAGCTCAGGCAGAAGCAAGAGGAATGTACTCTACAGACTTCCTGGAGAACATTGCGACAGAGGCTTGAGGCCCGAGCAGATGGCGTCTGTAGTCGGCCACATTCGCAGCTCTGAGTAGTCTTGAGTCAGGAGACTCTCCAGGTGTAACATGACAGCGATTCTGAGGGATGCACACTATCATTAAAAATTAACTCAGATATATTGTACACAGACATATGTATACACACGCAATGTGATTTGAAAAGTGCAGCCAAAAGTAAGTATGTAAAATCATGTTCTCTGGTGGTTTATTGAAAGACACCTCTAGCATTAGAATTTCTAAACTATTGGCCTATTTTAAACTTTCTGACTCTCAGTTTCATTGTCCCTTATCTGCAAAAGTGGGATGATTGTGATATATTCTCTCCAGGGTTGTGAGAGAAGCATCAGGTGTCTTTGTCAGCATCTGAAGGCAGTGATAATTTATACTAAGGTGAATAATTGCTCTCTTCAATAAATTATAAATGTCCACAAAACTCTGATGGGGACATGAATGAAAAAGAACATTTTGGAGTGATTTTCAAGGAAGGATTAGTGCTGGGCTGGTGAGCTATTGGATGAGTGAATCAAGAGAGCTGGAAGAGTTAAAATCGATTGATAGTCAAGGACCAAAGTCAAGAATTCGAGAGATTCTCAGCTAGCATGGCATCCTAACCTCATTTGTAAAGGAGGGCAGAGATCTAGGAAGTGTGAGTAGCTGACCAAGTGACCTCCCTTAATTTAATGAATAAATTAGCTCAGGCAATAACATAGAAGAAACATGACCCTGTAGTCTCTTAGGGAACTCTCAGTAGTATCTGTAAGGGAATTTCTTTCACAGATAACCTGATAACACTAGGAAATCAGCCACAGGAGCATGATGGATTAATTTTATTAAGCCATAAGAAGGTTATTTGTTTCATGTTGAATTTTTCAGATACTTTGGATATCTTAATAAATATTCTATGCACAAGAAATCATCGTAGCTCAGCATCATAATAATCATGTGTTCCAAACAGAGAGACAAGTCTATCATCTGAGGAGTGTGGCCATTTACTACAAGTGCGAGCAGAGGGAGCTAATAAATGCAGATTGTGAAGGCAGGCAGGCAGCTTTGCTTATAGGAAATTCTGGAAGGTACATGACATGAGGTTAATCCTTTAATGATACGTTGGAAACTCTGGCGGGAAAGGAACAAGAGCTTACTAATTTGCTGTGTTGAATAAAAAAAATCTCCAACATCTTATTCATATTCCTTGACAATGTATAGAACATGCCCACATCCACTGGTTGCCAGTGCACTTTCACAAGCCTGAAGGAAACTTTTTCCACTGTGTAGTTAATTCAATTATTTTCCAAATCACAGAGTTGGGACTGGAAGCTTGGTCTTTTGAATCCAAATAAATTATCTCAGCTCTTCTACACCTCTTGAGATATTTCCAATAAACTCCCAAACTGTCTCTGTACCAATTACCTCTCTCTTTAATCTATCCTTTCTACTGCTCTCTGATTAATCTTCATCAATATACAGCCCATTCTTTTACTCAAACACATTTATTTGCACAAAAAGGCCCAAATTCAACACTCAAGACTAACTCTCCAAAACTCCATTATGCTCTTTCATTATTTGGAGTATTGGGGATGGAGCGCAGGGCCTTGCACATGCTATGCAAGGGCTCTACCCCTGAGCCTGACCCCAGCCCCTTCTACTGTATTTCTGTACATGGGCCAGACCTGAGAGCCTTCAAGTATAATGAAAAGGAGTTTTCTTATTGTCGTTGTTGCTAAGATTAATGAAAAGCCACAGAAACATTTTAATCAGGCTAGTAATGTGGAGTTATGCTGAGTGATGGAGACTGAAGTTGAATAGAAAGAAGAAATCCTTTCCACAGGAGAAATGCAGGTCAGTGAAAATGAATGCAATTCCGTTTACGTCACCATGCAATGATATTTTCTGTAAATTTTGTATTCATCCAATAAAATAATAAAGTCATGCACAATTAAATTATTTTCATATAATAATCAGCTTCAACATGCCAAGGTTAATCCCGAAGACTGTGGGGAAGGAGAGAAGTCAGGTCACAGGGCGGAGACTGATGAATGCGCCAGACAGGACCAGCTGCCAGAAAGTGGAATCCGTCGGGGCGCTTCAGACAGGAGGGTAGAACTGGCCACTTCGGCCAGTTTGGTTCAATGAAAGCACTTAGCATTTTTCACCGGATTAGCACAATTGAGTTCCTTAGAGACGTATCAGGACTCAGTACCCACTTGAGGTCAGTAATAACAACGGTGATGAGTTTTTGCTGCGCTGGCAGTACCGGCCCTCACCTGCTCTTCTAAGGGCTTCGCGCAGCGCTGATGGTGAGGCCCTCGCGGCATTACTATGAAGACCGTTTCTCAGAGGAAGAGACCCAGGGACAGAGGCGTTTCACAGCTTGCCCGAAGCACGTGTTTAGCAGTCAGACCCCGACTGTAGATTCTGCTTCTTCTGCAGGGCCCCTTCTCAGTAGAGGAACCTGCCTTGGAGCCAGGGCTCCTGTGATGCAGACATGAAGCAAACATGGAAACAAATACACAACTAGAATAATCTGGTCCTTGAAGCATGTGGAGGAGATATTTTTAAAGAAATAAATGTCTTTATCAGAAGCACACACTATGGAAGGAGTTAGAGATCACTGTCCGTGACCCCACATACAGATGCCCACATTTCTCAAGCTGAGTGAGGGCTGGGAGGCGTCCTTTGTCCCCCCACTTGGGTGCAGAGGGGGAAGGCAGTAGGCCAGAAACTGCAGCTTTATTACCTGGCTGCTGCCTGGTTTTCAAATTTTCTTTTGAAACATCTGGTAACTGAAAAGCACCAATGAGCCTGGGGGTTCCAGCTTCTATTCCACGCCATCTGCAACCTCTCCCCTCTGGGTGTGCATAGCAGGGAGGCCTGGGTTTGTATCTGCATTAACCTGAGTGTTTAAAGCCAATCCCCTAAATACATGCTTTTCCTGTGTTTAGTCTGTTCTACCTGTCTGTCTCCCTCCCTCTGACACACACACACACACACACACACACACACACACACACACAAACGAGTCTTCTGTTTTGAGTAAACAGTGTGCCCTCACCCAGCTGACCTTACATTTTTCCTTCTGACTCTATGTTGTCTGCGAGAATCAGAAGAGCCCACGGAGGTGCGGTGAGGAGAACCCGAGGTCCTCCAAGCACCACACGTCAATGAAATGGTGAGATGACTCCGTTTGGTACTTTTGATGCCAGCAGGTCTACCATGTCTTTGCTAGAAAAGTTTATATACATGAAACTTTCTTTGCCATGTCTTCAAATACATAGCAAGCGCAGAGAGACCCATTTTATTTGCTGGGTTGTTTCATAGGGGAGAAATACTACAAACTTGTTTTTTGCAGGTGAAACAATATCGGCAGGTGAAAAGAAAGAAAGAAAGAAAAAAAAAAGAACTAGCAAAATAGCATGAACTGTGAAGGCAAGAAGAAGGAAGAAACTCAGAAAATTCAATGTAAAGGAAAACTGGGAAGAAACTGGTGTCTCTCAGGAAGGCAGAGGCCCCGCCTGCCCGTGACGCTCACCACCTTGAGATATTTGAGGAGTATTTATTATGTGTGCAGCATTAACTGTTGCAAACTCCTTACACAGTCTCCTGGGCTTCTGATTAGAAACCTCAGAATGAGACAGAGCATTTGAAACTAGCCCTGATTTGGAAATGAAACAGTTTGAGCTGGGTGTGAATTAAGGGTTTTGTGGATTCCAAACTTTTGAATGAAAACGCAGCCTGTTGTCTGATGTGGCAAATTGTCTCCTGTTAACCTCATTGAGGCTGCAAAACCTAACCCCATGCAACAAACTGGACCCCTGTTCTCGGGGAACCCTTCTGCTGGGGAAAGTGAACTTTCTGCTGGGCTCCTGACAGTGGGGAGAGAAATATTAGCAGCCCGAAGAATTAAAATAGTGATAAATGACTATTTTATGAAACTGAGACACCCCAGTTAATGTTCCCTCTCCGCTGAGAAGCAGTGTGTTGTCATCCGGCTGACTGATTTCATGTTTTCCCATGAGATAAGACTTGGTCCTTCCTCCTTGGAACTATTATCATCAATCAGTAATTGTCTCATTTCTAGATTTTCTCTCTCAGAACTGAATTCCCTAGTGCCGCTCTCTGACCCTGGAATCATGTTACATTTTTCATTAAAGATGTTAGATGGGATTTGCTTTTATTTTTAAAGTCTATCATCTATCTATTTATCTGTCTATCTATGTATCTATCTAATTATCTATTTATCACCTACCAATTTATTTGTGTGTGTCTGTGTGTGTGTGTGCTGGGGATCGAACTCAGGGCCTTGTGCTTGGAAGGCAAACACTCTAACCTCCGAGATAAAGCCCCAGCCCACCTACCAATCTATTTTTGAGTTGGGATCTTCCTCTGTTGTCCTGGCTGGCTTCAAACTCCCAGACTCCAGTGATCTTCCTGCCTCAGCCTCCTGAGTACCTGGGACTACATGTGTACCTCACCACACCCAGGCCCTAGTGCTTTAAGATTAAGCCAAATTTGACCTAAAGAGGAAAAAAGCAACAGATGAGGATGACTTTCCCTGTAGAAGACCCCTGCACCCCACACTTCTCTCACTCTTCCCCATAACCAAGCTGTCTTTCTCAGGGCCGCATGCTCCCTGCCATCTTTGGCTTCCACGTGCTTTTCTTTCTCCTCTTCCTGAGGAACTTGTTTGGCCCTTGAGGATTCAGTCTGGACTTCGTCTGCCCATGGTCGTTGTTACTTTCCGTGGCAGTGCTGGAGCCCTCTTCCTTGAGGCTCTTCACGAGTGAATGCTGTCTGGTGGAGCATTGAGGTCTCTTGGCCCTGCACAGCCAGGCGGAGTGACGGGTACGGTTTTCCTGGACACTGGTAACACCCGACAGGGAGTGGGTGCAGCCAATGCATTTTACTGGGTGGCCTTGTTCAGAGAATATGCTCCCTCGCCCGCAGCGCATCCTCTGTGCAAAGACTGTGCCTTGCTGCTTTCCAGTCAGCCCGGAGTGGTCTGAGGCACCTCGGGACACTGCAGCGTGTAAAACAGAAGCTCACTTTGAGACATGCAAACGGGGCCGACTTCTCTCCTGCAGCCTTTTCCAATGACCGACACCGCCAATGAGCTGCTCCGGCTCACCTTGTCCTCTGGGTCCGAGGTTTCCGCCCACCTTCCCCTACACCTGATTATGATTTTCTTAAATGTCCTCATAATGTTTTTCATCTGATTTTCTTTTTGGCTCATTCTTCAAATCTACAGAACTACCTGCAGGCTGAAATGTAAGCATTCCCTTAGAGTCCAGCTTTCTCCTCCAGCCGGGAGACCAGCTTGCAGAACTCACTGCAGCGGTAACGGTGCCTGACTCAGGCAAGCAAGCAAAAATAGAGCCTCGTCAGAGGCCCTGCGGTTGTCTCTCTCCCCAGCTGCCCCTTGTGGGCCTGAGAAGTCCGCTCCTGGGAGGTTTTCTCCAGAAAGGTAGAACATAAATGTATGTATCTGATAGCATTTGTACAGTTAAGTGGCTCCCTTTGAGCTCATGGATTACACTTGCCGATGCCTGAAATTTCAAAGGTAGCTCCTCTGGGTCATGCATAGTTCATCTGGGAAGCATGTAATTCATTTGTTCAGTTATATTTCACCACAGCATGTAAAATACAGGCACTCAGGTAGGCTGTGGACGTATCCTATGATTACCAACTTCCCTCTTATCAAATGTTTCTGGTGTGATGGTAAAAGCACGTGAAAAGGCAGGTAGTAATAGAGCTAAAATACCACAGAGCTTTCCTTATAACTGTGGTGAGTGGCCTAAAGAATCCTCCTAACCTTTTATGGGTCAGGGCTTCAGAGTGGAGGACTCAGGGGTTGGGGTTCTAAAAAGGAATTTAGGTCCTCTTTGTAGGGTGTGTGAAGGAACATTCTGGAAGGAATTTAGGTCCTCTTTGTAGGGTGTGTGAAGGAACGTTCTGGAAGTCAGAATAGGGATTTGGAAAGGACACTTCTCTGCCATTAAGGGCGAAGTAAGGGTGACATTTCAGGTGAAGGAAGCTCATGGAAGAGGTCATCCAGAACTTCCTGTCTGTACTAGTGTTCCCTGGCTGTGCTGAACTTTGGTGAGAGGAGATAAGAATTTGTCTACAGAAATGGTGTTCTCCTTTAGAAATTCAGAATACCTAACTTAGGAATGTACATAAGGTGATCACAATACACAGTGAAGGTCTAAATTAAAAATATTTATTGCAGAAAAAGACATATTGCTTAAATCCCTCTCAAGATGCTCCCTCTTGCCCTGGACACACTTACCTCACAATCTTGTCTCTTTCTGAAGCAGTTCTGGAGTCCTCTTTCCTGAGTGTGTTTACAAGGTGTGATTAAAAATACATATATATATATAGTGAATACGGCTGCCGAGTGCCATCCAACAGGAAGGCGGGCTCTTAAAAACATCACACTGTGTCCTCACCCACCCTCTTCACTGGATCTGGCACTGTGTGACCTCTGGCTCTTCCCCAAAGTGACAATGACCTAGGCAGCCATAACAGCACAACTAAAAGAACTCACAAAAGATGACTTCCAGAACGGCTTTGGAAAGTGACAAGGATGATGGAACAAATGTGTTTGAAGTGCGAGTGAATTCTGAAGGGCATTAATAACCATATGTCTTTTATTGTAACTATTTAAATATTTAAAAATAAATATTCACCATATTTTTTTATCATACCTCATATTCTACCTCATATGAAGCAAAAATTGGCCATTCTTATATGACTTTAGCCTCTAAACTTCAATGCATTTGTTTTGCTTTTATCATTTTGTATTTACCCCGGCAGGGTAAAATGATAAATATTTCCAATTTGATAACAACAGAAGAGAATTATTATAGTAAATGTAAAGATGAAGTCAATATTAAATTAGAGGTCTAGCCCTAATCGTGATTAAAATGAAATCAATTGCTGTAATTAAAGTTGAATTTACTCATTACAAAAACCCCACACACAACTCTTTAGAGGCAGACGGACCCTAGGCGACTCTAATAACCTTAAGCAGCTCAACTGAATTCAATCTGATTTAATTCAAACACACTCAATAAGTATTTTCTGTGTTGTTTAAGTTTGCGTCAAGCTGTTTACCAAAATGGAGATGTGATATGATCAAGATATAATGCCCACTCACAAGGGAAATAATATTAATGACATAGAAATGTAAATATTACTGATGTAGAAAGGTGTCCAGTATGATCACCAGATATCCAGTGTGCTGGGAACAGGCAGCCGTGGCTCGAGTCAACCTGGAGAAAATAAGAAAAGTCTTCGAAGACAGGTACCCTTTCCACTGAATCTTTGGGACAGAAAACAATTTCGCAGAGGAGAGCAAGCTATGGACGGACATCCCAGATGTCCAGGTGAGAAAACACCAAACTTCAAGGTATGAAGATGCCTTGACTCCTCAGACAGCTGGTCAGACTGCTGTGTTCCTGACATCAGTTATGCGGGGATCGGGGCAGGGATGTAGTATGGAGGGCTGGGCTGGAACTGGAAGCTCAACCTTCACCATGGTAAATAGCACCAGCACGTCTTCACGCAGTGTTGTAGCCCAGTAAATACTACAGTGATGTCGTTATACTGGGCTCCATGAAGATGTCCTGAAGTCTGTATTATTAACACCAGTTGTAGTGCTTCTTCTAAGTCCTGTCAGCCTACCTTTGCCTTAGTCTTCACTCCGCGAGCTCGAATATCACTAGAGGTTTTGGTATTGGTCAAAGGCTAGCACTTTCTGTGCTACATTGGACATAAGGCTTCGGAAATGGAAAGAGGAATAATCATGGTGGGCATTTTGAATTCCAGAATGGACAATGGATTGATTGCTAGACCATCTGCCAGTCCACACACTTACCTGGAAGGATTTTCCACTGGTGCAAAGAGATTTGGAAAGAGACAGAAAATAGTGTACAGTTGCAAAATTAAAGATAAGCAAAAGTACCAACAGATTTATGAGCTCTTATCAATGATAGATGAATTAAGTAGTATAGTCCACCATCCCCTCAGTCTATTCAACTTGAATCTATAAATCTTCAAAGTTGCTCTGTATTTTGTGATAATTCAGCTTATTTTTCATGTATTAAGCATTTAGTTATTCAACACGCATCAGTTACCTAATTACAAATGTTGATAATTTTGTTATGATGGTTTCCAGGGTTCAAACATCTACATTTTGAAGGCAACATGGGAATAGATAATCACAATGCAGTTAGACATATGTAATAATAGCAGGATTTCCATGAGGAGGAGGAATATGGGTTGATTCTGATTCGATTAATTTTTCCACGCTCTTCAACAGCAAACACATTCCTGAAATTGTCTGAGTGAGCTGCCTTCAGACTTGTAGGCACCCCTTTCCTGGACCACACCTTCTTCACAATCGCTGAAGGCTTTATCACTGCGTTTTCTTAAAAACATCGTGACTATTTGCTAGCTTAAATATAATACTAAGCAAAACTTACTTCATGTATATTGTATTTCAACTCAGAACTTTTCAGAAGAGTGAGTAATAAATATACTCAAGGTTCCTTGGTGCTGTCTTGCAGGGCGGATACTCATGCCCCCGTCTGAGCTGAGAATGGGTTCTATGTTTCCTACTCTGTCTTTAACCCCATACTGGTAGGAAGAATTAGAATTTTTTCCACAATTGTCTCTTCTTGTACTAAGTAAGCAATTCTATTCCAAAAATGCATCTAGAGGTAGGAAAGTCACATCTCACCCTCAACAACCTCAAAATTTCCAACTCATAACAACAGGTTTTAAACGTGTGACCATGTGAACATGGCTTGAGAAATTGTAACTATGCATAAAATACTCATGATATCCAAAGCACAGTGTGGATCAGAATTTTCCACACTACATCTTGAAAGCCAGCTACTGTTCTTATTTTTCTTTCATTTTCACATCATTCATTCTCTCACTGCAGCTAGAAAAGAGTCCTTGGGTCCACCCTGATAACCCAGAAAATCTGACCACCATGAAGTCAGTATCCTTAATTGCATCTGCACATCTTCAATGTTACATATGTACAGGCCCTATTAGGTTTTTATTGACTATAATTCACCTGAAGAAATGTATAATTTAAAACAGGATCTGGGGATTTAGCTCAGTGGTTAGAGTGCTTGCCTAGCAAGCGCAAGGCCCTGAGTTTGATCCCTGGCATGCACACACACACACACACACACACACACACACACACACACACACAGCTTAGAGGAAATAGTTTGTTATATTTGGTTGTAAATGAAGATTTTACTACAACCAGGTTGATGAGTTAAAATTGAGATTACCTGTATCAGTATAGTTAACATATGAAGGTCTTCAAGGGGGCTTGCTATCTTCATAATACTTCAAACATCGCTGCTTCAATCTTTAAGACGTGATTTTTATTTAGCATGACCGTAGACAATAATAATTTTTCTTTATTCTGGAGATGTTGTTGAGTCTTAAGTACAATGAGAAGAGGTTTAAATCCAGGACTATTATACTGAAAACCTTGACAGAACCAATCATATGAATCTAAGCAATAACAATCAGGTGTAACTATTATTCATTGAACAAGTTACTGAGGAAAGACTTTATCAAGTTCTGGGTAAGAATTTGGGCACAGAGGTGGTTAAGACACTAAATACAGATGAGTAAAGGTAAGATATTTCTCCCTAACAATTAATAATGCACGTGGGGTAATAAGACACACGGCTTTATGATCTAAGGACACACAAAACAGGAAGAAACTAAGATGGTCCATTAAATTTCCGTATTTCTGTAAGATTCTTTCCCTCTGTGTTTTTTGGATTGAATAATAGTTTTGACAGGATTAATTTTTTCCTTGGGTTTGAAAGAAAGCCAACAAATACTGAAGTCTACCCTCTTCGGCCTCCGCTTCTCACACATATATAACTTAGAGAGCCCTCTCATCATCTGTTTATTGCTTCTGGACAGTTCATAGATCTAATGGAAGACTTTCCCCCTAATAAGGATATTAATGTGATGGCCACATTATTCTACTTCACAGATTTTATCTTGTCTTCCCTTTAGTGACATGTAAATTAACTCGCTCATGAGGTACATCCAAATTAATGCATGATAATCTGCTTAATAATTTAAGAAGCTGTACAGGAAAGAAAATATGATCGTGAAAAGAAGTTTAAAATCCATGCCTCAAAGCACTGGAATACTTACAAAAAACTTGAAAAAGATATGTGAATCAGGTTATGACAAAAATTTTTTCTCTAATCACACAGAGTTGTTTTGTCTGTGCCTGATTAATAAATATAAAGTTACTGTATCCTGTCTCTCAAACTTGAAAATGTACTACTTCTTAATTTAAATTTTTAAATAGCTTTTTAAAAATTTTGTTCCTGTAAAAAGAAATTGGAACAGAAATTAGAGCTAAGTTGAAATTCTGATATACTAGTAATAGTGTAAAATACATGCACTGCCTGTGTAAAGAAGATCACGTGTTATCTTGGATACTTTAAAACACACAGGAGGTTAAAGAAATAATTTTTCAGACAAAAAGGTACAAATACTCAGGAATCTTTAATTAAAATGAATCTAAGTAGAACATTTTCAGTATTGTTTTTTACACTCTCTACCTCCTTTTGAGAGAGTCATTTAAATGTGTCAGGGACTTTGTCTACAAAGAAAATGATCAAATATATTGGAATATGTATGGAAATCCACTTGATATTAATAGAATCATGTAAAAGCTTAGAAGTATAATTTATGTGATGGATCCCTGTTTCAAACTGTAATCATCAGTAATAAATACCTTCAACCTCAATTTATTCATTGTAAAATGAGTCTAATAATGATTACAACCAAAGAGAGCTGCAAGAATGCAATAAAATTCAATTCAATAAAATGCTTAATATATACTTAAAAGAGTACCTGATGCATGAGCTATTCAAATTTCATTTATTTTCTTTACGCCTGAATTCCTTTTTCATAAGAACTAACGTTTCAAACAATAAATCCAAAATTACCAGCCTACCAATAAATCTCAGTTTGGCTCATCATGTCCTGCCTTGATACCTCAAAAGAGATTACCACCCTCTCAGTCCCTCCATCCAACCTCCCAAGCTGCAGTGATGAATTCTAACCCTCCTCATTTTCCTCCACAGTAACATATCATTTACTTATTTATAAAACTTATTTTTTGACTTCCCAACTGAAATTTAGGCTCCACAAGCATAAAATTGTTTATATGCTTATCCACCATTTTTTTTGCCCAGAACCTGGCATTCAATAAATAATTAATAAAAAATGAAATAATAGCCAATATTTTAAAAAGCATATTGCTTATAAAATGTTCATTCTATCAATATAATATAGCAATTATAAATATGCATGCATCCTGGCGGAATTGAAAGGAGAAATTTAAAAACTCAACAATAACAGTTCACCTGTAGATTTAAAGCAATTTGTATCACAATCTTAGCTGGCTTCATTATACAAATTGACATACTCATGGTAAAGTCCAAATAAAAATTCAAGGGACCCAGAATAATCGCATTACAAAGATTAAAGATGGAGGACTTACACATTTCCATATCAAAACTTACTACAAAGCAACAATGATAAAAACAATATAGCACTGACATAAAAATTGCCTCACACAGAAAAGGTGCAAAATTAAGAGTCTACAAATGAAACCCAACATTCCTAGTCAAATGATGTTAACAAGGTTGCAAGATCATTAACTTTCTCTCTCCTCTAGTTACACAGTTAAGGTGTTAAAAATTATTGGTGGTATCATTATCTAGTATTAGTGTTATGTTTTTGATTTGAGATATTCTCAAAGTATGTGTTTACAATTATAACTTTAAAATAAACTGTAAATACATGTAGGAAAAGGAAGAAGGATATCAAAACAGTATACCACAAAAATCTCGAGATTCCAAAATAGTGCAACAATGAAAGAGTTGAAATTCAGGTCTCAATTACATAATACACAGAAAGCAAATACCTAAGTAGGAGTGTAAATCCTACCTTGTTATTAACTACATTAAATTTAAATCAATTAAAATCTCCTATTAAAAACCAGAGACCGCAAGTTGGATTAAAAATTCAGGATCATTATTCAATAAAGATACTCAAACAAAAACCACAGTGAGATAGAATTTGTGAGTGAGCAGCAGTCACTAGAAGGCAAGGACAGTGGGAGGGGTGGGGAAATGTAGATCAGCGGATGGAGGGGTGTGAGAAGGGTGGTGTGGTGACTGTAGATAATAACTGTGGCCTGTACATCACAAAAGCTAGAAGGAAGACTTTCAGAGGATGGACGGATAGATGGATAACGAAGGATAGGTGAAGACTGGCTACAAAGAAATGATAAATGTTTGAGGAGACAGACCTGTTTAACCTGATGTAAACATTATGCCATGTTTACCTCTACCTAACATTACACGATATCCCATTACTACATACAAATTTTGTATTTCTGTGTAGCAGTTAAATTTTTTAAAAAATCCTGCCCTGAGATACCACTTCACATAATTTAAGATGTCTGTTATAAGACAAAACAAAAAATAAATGAAAATTTGTGTCGATGAGGATATGGTGAAATCAAAACCTTTGAACATTCTTGGGAGAACCAGAAATACTGCAGCCATTATGGATACAGTAATTCCATGTGATACAGTAATCCCATGTGATACGGTAATCCCATGTGATACAGCAATCCATGTGAATCAGTAGTCCCCTGTGAATCAGTAATCCCATTCCTAGGGATGCACTCTGAAAGCAGAGACTTGAACAAATACTCATACTTCAGTGTTCACTGCAGCATTACCCACACAGTTGGAAACAAGCCAAATATCCATCCAGAGATGAGTAAGTAACACAGTGAATACCTAGAAAAAGGAAGGGAGTTCTGATGTGGGTTACATGAGCTCCTTCAAAATATGCTAAGTGAAACAAGCTATACAAAAGTGGATGAATATTTTCTGATTTCATTTACATGACATACCTTGGTATGCAAATTCTAGAGCACACTGCAGGTTACCAGGGTTGGACATAATGTAGTATGGAGTTATTGTTTCATGGTTACAAATTCTTTTACAAGGATGGAACCATCTTGGACACAGTACTGATAGCTACACTACATGGCCAGGGTAATTAACGGCCACTGAATTGTACACTAAATGGTTAAATTGGCAAATTGCATGTTGTGCCATTTTATGTTGTATATATTTTACCACAATCTTTAAAAATTAATAATGTAATTTAACAAAACCATTAAATTGTACATTTAAGTGGGTGAGCTATATGTTATGTGAATTGATTTCAATAAAATTGCTAAAAATGAGCAAATCATATAAATGGACCCTTGTCTCAATAAGAAAAGTGGATTGCAATAATCTCATGAAAAGACATTCAACATTATTAGTCATTAGAGAAATGCAAATCAAAACGACAATGAGATATAACTTTGTAATAATAAAAAAGGCAGATGGTAACAATTGAAAAGGATGTGAGAAATTAGAACTGTCCTATGTTACTATTGGAGATGTGAAATGGTTTTGCCACTTTGGATACTAATTTCACAGTTCTTCAAAGAGTTAAGTAAAAATTACCATATGACCATATGAAATCCTACTGCTAGAAAAATTAAAATATACATCCACATAATAAATCAAGCATGAATATTTATAACAACATTATTCTTGATAGCCACAAAATGGAAACCATTCGCATATACACCCACCAACTAATGAAAGGATAAAATGTAGTAGGTCCATTCGATCTAATATTATGACCAAGAAAGAAGTACTTATAAATAGTGCTACAACAGAAAAGAAGCTTGAAAATATGCTAAGTGAAATAAGACAAAAGATTATTATACTATTTTGATTTTATGAAATGCCAAAAATGAACAAAGGCATTTGAGAAAGGCATTAGAGAAAGGCAGTGAATTTGTGGTGGTGGATGAGGAGGGGGATGAGGATGAAAATGACTTAATGGGTTTGGCATTTCTCCTTGGATGACCAAGGTATTCCACATTAGATCTTAGTGATCATTGTACAACTCCATCACTCCATCTATATCCTAAATATCATTGAATCGTGTACATTAAAGGAGAGAAGATTATGATATGTGAATTACACCTTAATAAGACTCTTAAAAACATGGGTGCTCATTTACAGATTATGACATGTAAAAATGAAACAAAATATTGCTTATGTTCACTTTGTTTTTTAAGACTCTAAGTTGAATATTGGAAGGCGATCAACAAAATTTAAGCCAGTTTAAACCAATATGTTGATGAAGAAGTCTAGAAAACTCTTCATTAACCTTGATCTTTGTATCCCTTTATTATATAAAGTCAAATTCAAATTCACGTTTTACTGCTTAAATTGTTCTCACTGCACCCTCAACACTAACCCTACTGTTGGGCTTGCCAGCTGCTTCCCTGCACACAGTCTAGGACAAAAATTTCCTACATCCTTGGCTCTTTTTGCCTTGTTTGTGTGTCCCTTCGGCCTGTTATATCTTCTTATTACTTCTGTCCTAATTCCAGCACGTGTTACTCTTTGTCCTTTTAGGTCTATTTCAAAAGCAAAAGTAACAAAACTTTTGATTGTCGTCCAAAGTGATCTGACAGCACTATTTTATTTCGCCTCCTAGTTAACTTTAAATGATCAACTCTCTGAATAGAAAGCAGGTTTTCTTTTTTCTTTCTGATGAATGGCCTTGTTCTAATTATCTCAGCATCTTAAAGGGGTAGGAAGAACTCTTAGCATATAGTGCAACATCAACATTTTGAGTAAGTAAAAGTGTATGAAAATAGACTAAATTGGGTGTGGTGCTGCACACCTGTAATCCCAAAACTCTGGGAAGCTGAGATAGGAGAATCACAAGTTCTAGACCAGCCTGGGCAATTTGGTGATTTAGTGAGATCCAGTCTTTAAACAGAGAGAGAGAGAGAGAGAGAGAGAGAGAGAGAGAGAGAGAGAGAGAGAGAGAGAGGATGTTGTGGCCCAGTATGAAGGCCCTGGGTTTAATCCCCACCACTGAAACAGTAGATTAAAATATTAATTTCTTTGATAAGGATTTAGTAGAGCTAATCATTAAACAAATTAAACTAATAAACTAATTAAACTAATATTTGAAGGATTGTCCTCTAAAAA
Source organism: Hystrix cristata (assembly GCA_004026905.1). Classification (NCBI taxonomy): domain Eukaryota; kingdom Metazoa; phylum Chordata; class Mammalia; order Rodentia; family Hystricidae; genus Hystrix; species Hystrix cristata. The sequence continues at coordinate 73,282 of PVJO010002922.1, forward strand.
CACAGACAATTCTAAAGAAAAATAAGAACCATGGGTATCATTTCTTTATATTCCCAAAATAAACAAAAGAAGAAGATGAAAAATTCATTTCTGGTGAAAAAATAATTAGCAGTCTTGATGCCATTCAGCTGTATTTTGTATTTTAAGCTATTTAAGTCTAAATTAAAAAAGAAATTCTACAGGGAGAGCCTGTCTCTTTTGCTCCTGGTTTTTAAGATGGATTTTATTTACAAAGTCACAATCACCTATTTCTTTGAAGCCTTCTGTCATTTATAGTTCACTAAGGCATTTCTATGAGGGATTAGGGATGAAAGGAATTTATCACTGAAGGCAATTTTAGACTTAATACCTCATTCACAAAAGAAAAAGAAAAATATACCCTCCCATTTTTTTCAGCCATTCAGGTTTTTAAATTTGTCACAAATGAAAAGCCAAACTTGCTGGGAAAGAGTGATTTATTTGTTTGTAGGTACAGAAAGGAAAAAATGTAAGAACCCCCCCGAACAACACCCATTTCAAGAAATAACTGGAAAACATTGCTGCCTTAAGGGAAAAAAAAACCATTAAATATTTAAAGTATTCTTTAGACACACACACACACACACACACACAGAGCCATCTTTGTTGGCTTGAATACAGGTTTGCTGAAAATCTCCTTAAAGCTTCATAACATGGAATTCTGATTCTTTACTTCGACCCTGGAACTGGAAGGTCAGATAAAGGTCATTAGGTCATTAACACCATTTCAGGCTCTGTGCGTTGGAGAGGTTTATAAATCTACATCCCTGGGCCTTGTGGCTTCTAAAACAATTCTTAAAAGCAAAACCTATTTGTTCTGCTGCTTTTGAGAACCCGATTCTCAGTCATCAGCCCAGAGAGAGTAGCCAAGGGCACCCCACAGATTAGAGTCTCACCAACACCGTCATAGCTTGCAGCTGCATGTAGTTGCAAATTGATTTTGTTTATAACTTTCCAAGCCATAGAATAATTGTAACAATAAATAAAGTCAGATAAGCCTATGTGAAAGAAACTGACCCATACATAGACACTTCTTTTACGATTAAAAATTTGCCAGTCCACACCATTTCCAAACACGGAGACAATTTTGAAAGTGTAATCACAAGAAACTTTTCAGGAGGACAGATAATGGACAACATCGCTGAATATTTGGATTTACAGTCTTTGCAATCCATCCTTCCCATTTCTCGGTACACATTACTTAAATACAAGCAAGCATGTGCAAAGGCGCTCTGCCCTTCAGAAGAAATTTCATTTTTGACTGTACATTTTCTACTCTGGCCAGCCGATGGAAATGGCATAGCTAATTTTTCTGTCCTCCTATCTGAAGGAAGGGCACATGAAGTCAAAATGAATGCAGATTTATGAAAAATAAATTACTGTTTGCAACTCCGATTTTGTGAACTAAGATTTGTATCCTCTGTATGCATGAGAGTCAGCTTTTGGTTGCTGCAGCCAAATCTAAAACAGAAAAGTTAAAAAGGGGGGCAGGTTTATCTTGGCTCATGATTTCTGAGTCCATGGTCAACTGGCTGGCGGCTTTGGGCCTGTAGTGGCCCAGTACACCAGGGCTGAGCACATGGTGAAGGACACGCTCACTGCATAGCAGCCCAGAAGCAAAGACAAGGATGGACCAGGCCGGGGTCCCAGTCCCCCTCAAGGCCACACCCCAGGAGCTAAGTTCCTCCAACCTGGGTCCCCCTCCTGACGGAAGCACCACCTCCTACGTAGTGCCACATGTTGGGGACGTTGGGAGACATTCTAGATCCAACTACAGCACTACGGAGAATCTCTTTTTTCCTACATGTGGAATCGATATTTCACTCTCTGGGATTATAACTTTCATCCATAACTTACTCAAGTGTACATTAGATACTTTTATTCTTTTTTTTTTTTTTGACATTAGCAAAATCACCAAACTCCTAGTTACAGAAATCAACTGGAATCATCCAAGACTATAAAGTATAAATTTCCAAAAAATATACGTGAAAAACAATTTATTGTGACCCAGGCCGCATATAACCATAAAATTCAGACTTCAAGGAATTTTACAAGAGAGTTGACTGTTATCTTCAATAAATGAGTTATAAGGAAAAACAAGCACAGAGAAACACATACATTAAAACGACACAACAAAAAATGCAATGTGTAAGTTTATTTGGATCCTAATTCTAACAAATTATTTAAAAACTAAGCTACAGGGAAATTTAAATACTGATTATTTCAGAACAATATGGAATTATTACACTCTAGCTCTTATAATAGTATTTATGTTGAATGAAAAAAATAAACAAACTCCTCATCTTTGAGAGAAAATTTTCTGAAGTGTTTGATTACCAGGTAGCAATTCAAAGTAATCCATTGTCCACGTGAGTGTAGAGGTGGAGGGGACAGCCAGTCAAGGACAGAGGCAAAAGGAAGTGACAGTTATCCATGTAAAAGAGTGCTGAATCTTGGTAATGGTTAGAGAGAATCTATTTCAGCTTTCTCTACATTTTATATGTAGAGAAGAAAATTTCTATGTTAACAGTTTTAATAGGTGACTGAAGTAGGAAGGATTAATAATGCTCTTTACTGCTAGAGTGCACTACTAGTTTGCCATTAGTTCCTCCCGCTTTTAGAAAGGATTACCTCTAGGATTTGAATCCAAACAGACCAATTGTTTTTCTCAGTGATCTTCAGTTTGAAGGTCCCTTCGTCTAATTTGTGAAACAAAGCAGCTTTGTTTCCTCCCTCATCCACTGCAAGCATTTAGAAACCAGAGGTCTTACTTTTGCCATATTGAGATGGTCTCTGGGGGATGTTTGAAGGGTTGCAAATTTTATGAGACTGTGTCCTTTATCCTTAATTTCTTCAGATGCACAAAAGGACAGTTTGCCCTAGGAAACTCAAGTTCAAGTTGTCCAGCTGAATTTGAAGACTTTTTGAGATAAGTATTCTTTGTATGTTAAAATGAAATAAAGATCTTTTCTTAGCCAAGTCTACATAATTCACAAGTGCTGACATTATTTAGTTGTTTTCTCTACCTTTACTTGGAAGGACCAAGGTGGAACTAGTAAAAATACAAAGAACGAGTATTATGGATTCAGAGACAGACATCCAATTTTTTCTCCTTCTGTGTGTTTCTTTTTGTGGCTGTGGACATTTTATTAAATGGATCCAATTCTGAATCTAAACAGTGCCATATAATTCCAAAGAAGTCATTTTGATTTTAATAGAGTTTATTAGAAAATTTTAAAATTTAGAAAATGTTAGTTTATGTACTATGATGGAGACTGTGACAATATTTATTTAAAAGACTATATTGTTATGGTTGTTATTCTTGTAAATTATTTTAATGGCAATCATATAGTAATAATTACCACAGTTCTTTCCTTTTTCTTAATTTTCAGTATATCTTCTAAGAGTACTAGATAATTACTACCACCAGCATGTTAGAAAAGTGGAAAAAGCACAGAATGTGTGATGACTTAGACAGGTGGCTAAAATGTGAGGTGGGGGGATGAGGGATGTCTTAGCCTATGTCTGCTGCTATAACACAATATCTGGGGCTGGGAATTTTGTAAAGAACAGATGTCTACTGTGCTAAGGTGCTGGAGGTTGAGGGGCCAGCAGCCAGGGGCCAGGACCTGGGTGAGGCTTTGGGCTTCTCCTGCCCCATGGTGGATGGCAGGCTGGCAGGAGAGGGTGAGGGCAACAGCAAGAGCCAGCCCCACCATCTCTACAACAAACCCTCCTCCAGTCACATCAGTCCGTGGAAGAGGGCGGAGCCTTTCCAGGTCCATCACGTCTTGGTGGACTCCAACTTCCGGCATTGTTGTATTGGTTATTAAATTTCCAATATGTGAAATCTGGGGACACATTCAAATCATAGCAAGAGCCATAATCCAGTTCTCATTTTAAATCTGAGGTTATTTCAATTACGTTAGTCATGTCATTGCCTATTTTAGGTGAAATCTCAATAGGCAACTTTTCTGAGAGCTCACTGAACACATTATTTTAGTATAATTCATAGGCTCTTCAGTCCTTTGTTAATTTCAGCAGTCTATCATTTCCATGCGCGATATGGGGCACTAAAGTACTTAAAAGTGACTGGCTAAGATACATCAGAAAAATGGTGAAACTGATTCTATCACAACATAGAAATATTGATCAGCAAGCGTAAATTTACTACCAGAATCAGCTGTGCTAGAATTCTGGAAAACAGCCAAAGGTTAAACAATGACTCAAATGTTGCATCTATGAGATGGGAACATAGAAGTACAAGGAAAGTTTTGTGGGCCTTTCTCTTCCCTTGCGTCCCCCCCCCCCGCACCCGCTAGCTCCCAGCAGTCTTGCTGACATCAGCCCGTGGTTCACAGGATGGGGTAGAGCAGGACTCGCCCACACAGGAGCCCTGTGTTGCTCAGCCCCGTCTGGGTCCCCCCACCCCAAGGCCTATCCCAGGGGGATTGCTTCTGTTTGGCCGATGTTGGAACTCGCTCAGGCCTGAGGAGCGTGGGCACAGCTCCAAAGCGTAGTAAAGCACAGATGGCCTGAAGTTACCTGGAGAAAAAGGTCATTGATGAGACAGAATATCCTGGCTGACACCAAAAGGAAGATTCTGAGCAAAATTAGGGCGCTCAAAACATTTGCACATTTGGAAGAAATGAGAAAGTCGTTGATGTGTGCAGAACTAGATGCATACAGAGAAAAGATCTTAGACCCCAAGTTTTCCCCTTGAGCTGTCCTGAGGCCCAGTGCTAGCACAAATTAGGAAAGAGGGCTTTGGTATAGCATTAATCTGCAAAGACTAGCGAAGGTTTTCTTTTTTTTCTCTCTCTCTCTCTTTTATTTTTCTTCTCTCTGTGTCTCTGTCCCTTTCTCCTTCAACTCTCACATTCAAGGAAATCTCTGTCAGAACATCAGCTGAAACAAATCAAAACAAACACAAACAAGCAAGAGCCTAAGGAGCAAGAGACTCAGGGAACACACACAAGGATTGTAAAAGTTGTTGGCAAAAGTCTCTAAACAAATGAACCACAGCAGCTTTCAACATAAAAATTAAAAGCAAACCTAAAGAAACGAGAATCTGATTTTCACAGCTACTGTATTGGAATAGACAAGCATCCCGATATTAACAACAAAACTGCAAGAAACAGGAAAGTGGTTTGTTCCAAGGAATAAAATCAATGGATGGAAACTATCATGAGTGATGCCAAGATATTAGATTTCCTAAAGACTTTAGAACAGCAGTGTTAAAATTGTTCAGAGTGTAGAAAAACATGATGGAAATCAGGACGGAGATTCCTCAAAAACTGAATCAAGAAATTCTATTCGACCCAGCTGGTCCCTTCCAGGTATCTTCTCAAAAGAGTTAAAGACATCATATTACAGTGATCTATGAATAGCCATGTTTATAGCAGTACAATTCATAATAGACAAATTTTGGAAGTGGCTTATATGTCCATCAAACAATAAATGGATAAAGAAAATGTGGTATTTACAAATAATGAAGTACTACTGTGCCACAAGGACAAATCTGAGTCATTTATAGGAAAATGGATGCACCTTGAGACCATAATGTCAAGTGAAGTAAACCTGTGAATGTTAATGAAATGAAATGAATGAAAATGTTAAGTGAAATAATAAATCCGACACACAAATGTAAATATCACATAGTTTCTCTTATACAAGAAACACAAAGTAAAAATAAAGAGCAAATAAAAGATAGATAATATGAAGAAGGTAGCTAGATCTTTCTCAAATGGGAAGGGGACAAAGAGATGGAGGGAGGGGAAAAGGGGTGAAGATGGGGAAGAAGATGAAAAAAAGAATTAAGACGTGCTACACACATGTGCCAAATGCACACAAGGAATGTGAGCATTATGTACTGCTAAAGCATACTAACAAAAAATCTAAAAGCAATAGGACAATTGCAGGAAATGAGAATATCAATGAGGAAATCAAAATTATAGAAGAGTTAAACATTCTCATAAGATGGTAGAGGAGGGACACCCTCCCTCGTAATTGGGCAGCCATCCAAACGAAAAATAATTGTGTGGGGCTTTGTTCTCCGTGGAGGATGTGCAAAGCCAGGGCAGAGCCAGCACCAAGAAGTCGCTGCGAGAAGTCAGGTCTATGTTCATGCCACTTCTTCACCAATGCTAGTTGCATCTAGGGACACAGAAACAGCCCCTTAGCTCCCTGTGGACCCAGTTACAGCCTTTGGGTTTGCCCCCAGCAAAGCATCATGTGCCGAGAGACCCGGCAGAAGCCAGACCCTCCTATGTGTCGCCAGTGACCACCCCGCCCTGGAACAAAAACTAGAATGCAAACACACCAGACCGGAACTTCTGGAATGCAGCAAAGACAGCTCTAAGAAGGTAATTTATAGCAATTAATATAAGGAAGAAACATTTCAGATGAGCCCTCTGATATCACACTTCAAAGAACTAGAAAGAGAACAAATTTTTCTCACACTTAGCAGAAGACAAACATAATACAAATTAAAACAGACTACAAACACAATAGAAAAGTTTAACAGAGGCAATTGAAAAGGGTAACAAAGCTGAAAGTCTTTTTTTAAAAAGAATTTCACTCCCTCTGTACATTCTTTCTTGCATGTCAGTCTGTCAACATTCAATTAATTTCAACCATATACTCCCTGATTAAAGCTAAAAGAAACTAGCCATCTTTTAATCTCCTTTTAACCAGTAGTTGCACCATTCCATCTGGAAAATCAGTTGAGTCTACCTTCCAAAACACACACTTTAATCAGGTACTTTTCTCTGTCTTTATTGCCAACATCTTGGCTCAAAACTCCACCATCTCCTGGCAGGACACCCAGCCATTTCCTACATGGTCTCCTGCTGCCAAACTCCATGTCAGCGATTCACTGAGCAGCCAAAGTAATCTCTCGAAAACATATTTCAGATTTGAAAATGGTCTAAATAATCACATAGCCCTCATAATGGAACCCACATCCTGGTTCAAGTAATGAAACATTACTGCTTTGTTCAAAACCTCCTGTACCCTCGTGTTTACTAAAATTCCTCCTTTCTCCCCTAAAGGCTATTACTATGCTAAAATCTGCATTTATGTTTATATGCTATTAAACATATAAACGTATAAAAGCCAACCCGAAGATTTACCGGGGCTTTCTTTTCTGAGATACTTTTAAATGTAATCCAATTGGTCTGTGTGGATTGGATTTTGTGACTTGTTTTTGCTCCACGTGGTTTTGGAAATTCATTCTGTGATACGTAGTTGGGGTATGTTCGTTTTCATGGCTGTATAGATAACCCCTGTGGTGAGATAGCTGTTTGTTCCTGAAAAACAGGGACATACCCAGGTGACGTTTGTGATTTGTCCCCTTCCTCTGTAAAGGAGCTGTCTGCCGGGCTCTTCCAATCAAGTCGCCCATTTTTGCAGGGTTTGTGGTATGTACATTTGTGTAGATTTACATTGAAACCGTACAAACATCTCTTTCCTCCTCAAACTTTCTGTCTGCTTTGTTTGGTGATCTAGAATTATGTGAGTTTGGAGATGATGGATTTACTCCTGGGGCTACAGAGTGTAACTACCGTCATCTTCTATGATCCTCAGATTCTCACAGGTTTTGCTGGTTGGAGTGTCTGACTATATGTTTTTGTTTTTCTTGTTGAACAATATTTTCTATTGGTGCCTTTAGCCTTCCCAGCCAAATATTACTATTTTATGTAAAAAAAGCTTACGCAATTTGCATTTACATAATTTGGATCACCATGTTCGTTCGCCTCAAATGCTTTAATGAAGCCTTATTTACACCCGCCATCTGGCGTAATCTGTTCATGATGTCTTGTAGAATATACGGTTTATGTATGTCATGTATATACTTATTGTTTCAATTTTAGTTACTATTGCTGCAGCGTGTTGAAAATCCTCTATTCCTCTTTCCTAGATGTCTTTGTTGCTATTACTTTTGTACACTGTCATTCCTTCCAGGCGAGCTTGTTCTTCAAATGTCTTTTGGGTCTTCTCTTCTTGGTCGTCTGCTGTCCTTTGACGGTTCGGGGCTGCTGCCGGGTCTGGATAAGCGTCCTCCAGAGGCCTACGTGCTGAAGGACCTGCTCCCGCCCCACACTATCGGGAGTCGGGCCTTGGAGAGGTGACGCTCCCCGCATGTCTTCTGGTCACCGGGCTGTGCCCTTGTGGCCTTTCCATCCCCATGTAGCCTTCTCGGCCACACACTCCCACATGGATGTACTCTGCTGCCAAAGGGCCAGGAGCAAGGGGGCTCACTGTCCAGGAGGTAAAACCTCCAAAGTTCTGAGCCGTAACAAACCTTTCCTCTTTTGAAGTTCATTGGCTCAAGTACTTTTTTACAACAACAGAAAACTATGTAACATAATTGGCTTCCCTTTATCCACCACAGTTAAAATTTCTTAGGTTGCTGAAACTGTATCACTCATTTGAGGAAGGCAAAGTACAAACAAAAGTCTAAATTGCTTATAACATCTTAAATACCAAGACTCCTTGTGCAAGTAGGCAGGATGGCGGTGTGACTTTGAGAGCCAGGCAATTCTCAGTTTGTTCTGACAACCACTGAGGTCCTCATTACATCTACTGAGTTCATGGTCTTCTTACTGGGAGAGGAAACGTTATGGTCATGTTTGTTTCAATTGTCTGCTGTGACTCACACCATGGCCACCCACACTCCACTCTAGAGAGCCTACAAAATTCGCTGAATTTTAACTAAGGGATAAAAGTCCTAAAATGAAGGGAGGGCTTCATGGTAGTTAGGCTAACTATGTTACAAAATTTGAGCTCTAGAATAGGCATAGTGAGTCCCTCCATTGGTATACCACACAATATCTTTAAGGACGAATTTTCAATTAGATACAATAATGATCTCATCTACTTTATCATACCTACATGGAAATAAAATGTTCCTTACCATTTAGACAAGAGTCAGGATACTGTTTTTGTTTTATTTTGTTTTTTAACTGCAAGCACGTGTGCCTCAGCCCTTTGTCCACTGAGAAAAAAGTGACCACACAATAGCAACAACATATCCAACGTCTAGACTTCAACTTTTAATACACTTGTTCATTAAAAGAAACCACAGCTACTTTCCTTCATTGTATATTCCCCAAAGAGTTTAAAGTATCATGCCACAGTGATTTAGGCACACCCATGTTTATAGCAGTACAATTCATAATAGCTAAACCTTGGAAACAGCCTATATGCCCATCAGTGGATGAATGGATAAAGAAAATGTGGCTTTTATGTATAATGGAATACTATTCTGCCATAAAAAGGATAAATTTGAGACATTTTTAGGTAAGCGGATGCACTTCAAGACCATAATTTTAAGTGAAATAAAACAGACACACAAGTTTAAATATCACATTGTTTCTCTTGTATGAGAAACCCAAAGTGTAAATAAGAAGCAAAATGGAGGATAAATGTTGGAAAGTAAGAAGAATATGTTCAAATATAGGAAGGGGAACAGGGGAGGGAGGAGGGGAAGGGGAAGGAAGGAAAAATGATTTTTAAAAAAGAAGAAGAAAAAATGGAAACAAAGCTTTTGTAAATGGGGAGGGGTACAAGGGTTGAAGGGAGGGGAGGGGAATGGGAAAAAAGATGAATCGAGATATCATAGGTATAGGTACAAATTCCTTATGATGATTGCGATCATTATGTATGGCAAACAGACATTAATAAAAAATAAAATTTTTAAAAATAAAAATTAAAAAAAGAAAGCACAGATCCCTGGAGAAATGGCATTGTCTAGGGTTAGACAAGGAAAAGAGAAACTGAGCCAGAGCATTTTGTTCACCTAAAATGGAATGAAATACTCAAAGAATGAGAAAATGTAAAAGTGACAGAAGTTGACATAAGGACATTCCCATTAGCCAAATCTTGGATAATTTAAGCATCAAAATAAATGTTGATACCAACAGTGTGTGAATGACCCACTGTGTAACCGCAGGAAGTAAAAGTATGATTGATTCTTTATAAAAACCAATAAAGGCAGAGTGTGTGGAGTCAGCTCGATGAGGTATAATGTATGTCAGATCATAAGGATTTAGATAACATTCACCACTGAGAAAGACTGTAATACAGACACTTTGAGTATTGGCAAAGAGACTAGTACTTATAATTCTTGCTTTAAGTTGTTTTGCACGTGTTTTGTATGAAACCTAGAGAGAAAATCTTTCTAAAACGGAAGATCATAGACCACTATCATATCAGTCTTTGAAAATGAACACTAATGAGCTTCTTAATGTGAGCATTATATAATTGTGAGGATGTATTTATATAACAAATTAGTTAAATATAAATACCCCTAGGAAGGCTAAATTATTTCATTTTAATAAAACGAATTTTCAAAGCTTTTCACGATAGTGTTGAACAGGAACCATTAAACTTGTACAATGTCAAACAAATCTAATTATTTTTATGATTTATCCTTTTATACAAAGAGCGAATATTTAGGGCTGTCCAGTGGACAATAAAAAAATTTCAAGGATGATTCAGATGTGCAGTAAGCCTTGAGTATCATAAGATTTTGAATTTGAGATCTGAATTTTGAACAAGAGACGTGTCAAAAAGTTCCCTAAGAGGAATATTAAGAGTTAGTTCTTAAATACAGTGGAAATCAGAAATTTTTAGGTGCTAGAATATTTAAAATATAAAGAATTTAATTTTCTTTAGTTAGTTGAAATCAAAGGAATCAACTCTAATAAAAATCAATAATTCCCTGAAGTGAAGAGGTCTGCAAGTTGGTGAGCTGGTGGTTAACGGTGGTGTGCAAGGGATCGTGGTACTGTGAACTAATAACTAAGGAGACACAGAGGTTAGATTTACATCTCCCAAGCGAGCGATCTTGTGAAGACAGTTTGATTTTACATCGGCTGTGAGTCTACAGCTTTGGATGAAGAAGTGGAGAAGATCAGCTAGTGAGCAATCAGTAAATTCTGCCACGTTTCTTCTCTTCGGCAGCTGCCGTAGTCATGTGCATCTATCTGGCCACCAAAAAGGAGGCCTCATCCCCTTCATCCCAAGCAGCTGACCTCGAATCGGACCCGTCGGTTGCATCTAATCTTGGGGGCTGAGAACTCCCCTAAGACGGGCCCAGACCCCTCCCCTCCACCCCAACCCTGTCATCTGATAGCACCAAGGTAACTGAGAAATGAGAAATGAGACCACCACCACCTGGAAAGGAAACTACTGAGAAGCAGACACCAGTAACTGATTCCTGGCCCTGAATTCCATGGAGGAATTTGCACGTTGCATGTTGTCATCGAGGCGGATTTTCTTGTTTCACCATTTGGATGCTGGTGATTTCAGCCCTGTCTCCTGTGGATTTCGGCCCTGCCCCGGGGGAATGTTCTCGTGGGTCATTATCCCCTCCAGCCTTATCCAAATGCTCAGCCAGTAGGTGTGTCTCCTTTGGAGACTGCACAGCTACCAAGCCAGCTTTCTTCTTGAATGGGAACATGGACTTTCTTCCAAATTATAAAAAGCAATAGTTTTACAAGACATTTTACTTTTTTTTTTTCCTTCTTTTTTTTCCGTTGATTTTATTGCTAGGGATCCATCCCAGGGGCTTATCTCTGCCAGGTGTTAGGCTTTAGATCTAAAATGGACCCCAAAGCCCATGTGTTCGGAAGGTGTTTAGATTACAAGGCCTTCTACCTGACTTACTGTTGGGAGGTGGGGTCGTTCAAAGAGGTGGCCGCTGTGCGTGTGACCTGGAAGGGTTTGTCTTCCTTCCAGGCTCCTCTCTTGATTCTCCTTGCTGTCCCCCAGGCCCTCTGCCATCCATCTTGCCTTGGGATCAGCCCACTATGGATTGAAATCTGTGCCAAAACAAACCTGTCTTTCCTTAAACTGTGGATGCAGGTATTTTGCCCCAGCAACGAGGGAAGTAACTAAGACATAGGCAAGCACTTTATCACTGATTTACGTCCACAGTCCTTGTGTAATTTTTCAGTAGGTGCCACTGGCTGGCATGCGTATCACATTTGTTTCGTCTCTACTCATTGCCTTGTTTTATTCTGTGTCATGCAGCTTATATATTGGCTTCATATCCCCCAACTCCATCTCTCAGATGGAATCACTGGTTTCTCTATGATATAAGATAGAGGATAAGCTGATAAAAAGGAACAACCAAATCATAGAAACTAATTTTCTAGAAACAACACACATAGAAACTAATTTTTTTTCCTTAGCCTAATGGGCAAAGAATTGTATGTTTTTCTTCTCGCATAAAAATGCAGAGCGCGTCGGCAGGATGGTGACCGTGTGTTCTCCATTCTTGAATCTTGTTTGTCTCTTAGCAAACTAAATTCACCTTCTCTGTCAAAGATGGATCCCAGGCATGTTCATGGACAGCCCATTAGAGGGGGGAAATGAGACGAAGACACATACTATAATGTGTTAAGGGCAAGATTTGGAAATAAGAGATTCTACTTCTGCTTCACCTTGTCAGTAATAAAGTGGCCAAGTCGCCATATCAAACTGCAGTGTGGTGTGGAAATAGTCACCAACTATGCAGCTACATGGTCCTCTCGGATTCTGTTATAATGGAAGAAGAGGAGAATTTGATTTGATGGACTCACGATTCCCATCAAGCCTCCATCATGGCTGCTGTCTGTCTAGAACTATGAGTAAACAAATTTTTGTTAAAATGATCGTAGTCAGTCGTTTAAAATTCAGCTCAGGGGGTTGGGGATTTAGCTCAGTGGTGGAGCGCTGGCCTAGCAAGCCCAAAGCCCTGAGTTCAATCCCCAGCACCCCCAAAAATAAATAAAATAAAATAAATCAGCTCATTAAAAATTAGTAGGTGAAGCGTATGGTGGTCATCCAGTTCAAAAAGTGGGGTGCGTATCACATTTGTTTCGTTTTGTTTTATGTGTCACCTCCTGTGTTTGCTCATGAATGAAATTCATGTTTAAATCCGTGAGTGAGTACATTGGAGTGTCCCCCTAATGTGACTGGGCCTGATTCAATAACCCAGATCTTTAACAAAACAAAAAGACAAAATAAGAGGGAATTCTTCTTGCCTGATGGCTTGCATGGGGACGGTGATGCTTTCTGGCTTTTCGACTGAAACTTTCACTCCTCTTGGGTCTTCGGCCATCTATCTGCCTTCACAATGGATCTGAACCCATCACCTCTCCTGGGTCTCGGATCTTCCCATTTGGAGGAGAAGGACACCCTGGTGCTGGTGTTCCCAGCTAGCATGCACAGGAAATTTCTAGTAATAAATCTCTCTCTAATGTATATCATATATTACACACATAAAATATTGATCATATAATTTAATAAATGTAATATTTATAACATAGGCAATAAAGAAATGTTAATAAAAGTTAATGCAACCAAAGCGAGATGCCACAATAGTCAGGGATTATTTCTATCTAATGAAACCTACAAGTTACTAATGAATTAACAAACTCAGGTGTGGGTGCATTCTTATAAATAATTAAGTTGTCTTTGGGCAAGTTTTTCACATAGAGCTTTTTTTTTTTTTTAACCAAGAACATGTATTGATACATTGCAGATAAACAGAGACTTTGAAAAGGGTGCCATCATTCTTAACACTATCTTATCCTTTCTTTACTTTTTTTTTTTACTCTATATTGTTCTTAAATTCTCAAACCCACCATGTTTGTATTGTCTCTTTTAGAATTCACTCCCTGAATTGCTTCTATGTTAATGTTGTCGCGAATTATTTCTAATGACACTCACGCGCTGGGCCTCATGCTTCTGGGAACTTGGCAATTTTAAACTGTGAGCTCAAGTTGACTTTTACCTTATCTAGGGAAATCTTGCAAGGATATGGTTGTGGCCTCCCCTCTGCATAGGATTTGCTTTCTTCTTCCAGGTGCCCCAGGACCTCACATTAGGCTATAATTTGTTGAGAGTGTAAAAGCCAAGAAATCCAATGTGGATATGTGACAGTGGAGAAGATGTAAAATGAAGCAGAGAGTAAGCTGAGCTGCTGCTTGTGACCTATATGTTGATATACGACTAGGTGCAAAGTGTAAGGGATTAATATTAGATTTAATTTTGATTTATGTATCCATATATTAGGCCAGACCCCACGCATGACTTCAGAAAGTCTCCAGAAACTCATCAGCTGGGGTAAACAAGGCTGAGGCTATCCCCCTTGCATAGCCTGCCATCCAAGGAGCTCATGGGGACTCATTTTACTTACAAATCAAGGAACACAGTGAGAAGCTAATGCCCTCATAGGATCATATTTTATATCACCATTTGCTTCCTCTTCCACAACTTATTAAGATGTATAATGGATCGGCTTCCTGGAAGTCTACCTTTTTTAACTTTGATTGTTGTTGTTTTGGAAATGACTGTTTATCTCCTCTTTGCCCCAGGAACATTCAAAATGCATTTCATATTTATTTGATTTAAGTCAAGTCATTGCAAATACAGACTGTTTATGTATAATGAATTTATATTCTTTCACTCAAAGTGGTAAATTATATACATATTCACTCAAAATGTATTTTTTTTTGTTTGGAGACACAAAATACATTTCTTGAGAATGCATGTGATTATTGCTTTGGAATAAAAATACTTCTCTCAAGTGTGCAATGTGCTCGGATTGGATGGCCCTGTAGATAATGTGCCATGACACAATTTATTTGGAAAAAATTCATGAAAGCAGGTTCAGAAAAATATGCTATCAGAATATTGAAACTCTTCTCATCCATAAATTCCTTTGTGTTTATGCTTATGTTGTAGAAAGCTCTTGAATGACACATACTGATTCCATTTTAATCGGGCAAGTAGACAGGTGAGAAGAGGGAAAACTAGCCAAAGCTTTAGTATCAAAATAAATTCTATTTTAAAGTATTTAAGGTACACTGAAATGCTTTCATGTTACTTAATTATTGTTTTAATTTTTGAAAAAATGAGAAACAAATATATAAGAGATGAAACAATATCAATCTCTGTGAACAGGGCCATTTGGTTACTTTGGAAACAACTTATGCGATGTTACTTATTGCACAGTTTTTGTGTTCGCTGGTATAGCGAACCACACACATATATTAACCGGTGGGTTAGGATTTTATAAATACCACTTACATGGAATGCACTCTGCCTTATTTTTATAAATTTCAGTTGCAGTCCTGCATAGCATCATCAAATAGGTGCTCAGGGGCCTTAATCGTCCGAGTTTCTCTTCTCTTGCACACTTTGTATCTGTGGTCTTAGAGTAGAAAGGCGATTATGCAATCACAAAGAAGTGTCGTATGGCAGGAAAAGCACTGTAGGAGCCCTGGGACGGAGGCAGTACCACGGCCTTGCTGGAGGAAGGACCATCTCCAGGAGGGCTCTGCAGAGCAGGGCACAGGCCAGAGCCGGGTGGGGACAGTGCGAGTCACTCATAACCCTGGACAGTTCCCAAAGTCTCCCTCTAAGCAGGTGAAATGGTAGAAACTGTAGCTGTGAAGAAGCAGGGAGTTGTGCATGGGAAGAATAAACTGGAAGACACAAGAGAGTTTGAGAAGGAACTTTCTCCAACACCGTTTAGGAGTGGACTCTTTTTATACAGTTAAGTAAGAACATTTGTGTTCTACTGAGTGGGGAAATGAGCTTTCACGTTGAGAAAAGAGAACTCTCGCTAGGAGACCGTACTGTCTATTGTGTTCTTAGCAGTAAAGTTATAAAGTTGTTACCTACAGTTATAAAAGTTGTAAATGTTTTATATCCTTATGAATTTTCATACCTGCTTCCCATTTGTGTATATTCCTATCTGTGCACAAATGTATATGCCTGTATATATAAATATATGAATAGAGAAGGAGAAAGGGAGAAAAATAGTATGTGTGGATTTTATTAGCATGTATTAGGAAATTAGTTCGGAAGATGAGAGAGAGAAAGAGAAAGACAGAAAAAGAGAGAGAGAGAGAATAGTAATGAGTCCTCACACTAGATCTGCAATAAACATCATCCACTTTTTTGGAAAATATCTTATTGATTTTTCTTATTTTACCCTGAAATTTTCACGTAATTATTTTTAGTATTATGTACACGGAGAAATGCAAAACGTTGAGTTTTCTGTTAGGTACTATGCAACAACAACAATATATATATATATATATATATATATATATATATATATATATATATATATATATTTGGTGCTGGGAATCGAACTCAGGGCTTTGTGCTTGCAAAGCAAGCACTCTAATCACTGAGCTAAACCCCCAGCCCCAAAAAATATTTTTAAAATAGCTCCCTTGTGATTTAAATTCTTGGGGTAAGAACAGCTAACCTGAGGTCTACCCTCAGCACATTTTAAGTGCACAAAGTAATACAGTTGCACACAGGCAAAGCGTTGTACTGCAGAGCTCTAGCAGTGATTTGGCCTGTGCATCTAGCCTGCATGTCTGTCAAACAGCAACTCCTCATTTTCCCTCTGCTCTCAGAGCCTGTCTGCTTTGGACACCTCATTTAAGTAGAATGCCACAGCGTTTATCTTCCACCTGGCTTTCTTCACGCAGCATAATGTCCACAGGTGTACGCCCGTCATCACACATGGCAGGATTTCCTTCTTTTTAAAATTTAAATTAAATACCATTATATGTGTGTACCACATCTGCTTAGCGGAAGGAACCGATCTGAAAGTGCTCCACAGCGTAGGATTTCAACTCTACCACACTCTGAAAAAGAACATCTGTGAAGGCCTTGGAAAGATCGGTGGTTTGTGGAGATGGGGTGTGCCAAGGTGGGCAGGGATGTTGAGGCAGTCAGGATAGTCTGTGTGATGTTTTATTTGTGGATGCACATTGTACATTTTTCAAAAACACATAGTGCACCACACAGAGAACACAAATGTAAACAAAGGTCTCCGTGATGGTGCTTCAATGTCTGGTGATCTGTTGCACTAAGTGTACCGCGGTAAGCCCAGATATGGAGAAAAACTTGTGCACATAATAGAGAAGAGGGAAACTCTCTGGATTTTCTGCTTGATTTTCTGCGGATCTCTAACTGTTCCAAAAATTAGCAAATGAAAACTGTATATTTTCTCACTCTGAGAGAAATTACAATTTGAGCTACAGGAGTTACAGTTTTTTCATCCTTCACATTAGAAAAAATATCTTTAAAAGGTAAAATAAAGTTGCAGAATCATTTTTTGGTGAGAATTTGGAGAAAAATATCTATAATTTACAATGCAAATGAAAAGTAAGACTGCTACAGGTAAGGAAGCTTTGTTAATACAACAAAATTAACTACGCTTTTATTCTTTGTAGTTGGATCAATGGCCCCAACTCTATGCCAAGTAGAAAGTTATTTATGTTTAATTCCATTGAGGCTTAACTTGTAATAGTAATTTGAAATAGCCAGTAAATGAAGATTGATTTAATAAACTATGACAAACTTATAAAAAGGAGAATAGGTATTTGAAAAAAAGAATAATTTCGGTAAATACTGCTTCGAAGTAACTTTCCAAATATTTTAGTTAGGAGGTTTTAATTTCTCTTATATGTAAATAAAATTGACTTTTTAAAACTAAGTACCCTTATACTCCTATTTGCGAAAACAAAGTTTGTTTTTACAATTAGGAAATTCTAAGGAGGATTAAAAGGCAAAGATAGAAAATATTCCTTGGGAATTTTAACGTGAGTTGATATTATTTAATACAATGAAGTATTATTTGAAAGCAGTTCTTTATACATCATATGAAATACAGTTAATGAAATTATTTTAAGATTTTTTAGTAGGTAAGATATGAATTGTGACATAAAGGGCAGTGTAAATATAAAATCAGTGAAATTGATGTTTAAATTGATTGAAACGTAAATATCAGCTCACTATTATTTTCTTTTTTTTTTAATTTTTTATTTTTACCAAGAACATGTATTGGTACATTGTATACATAATGATCATAATCAACATGCTTATTTTGTATCTATACATGATACATCTTGGTTTCCCCCCTCTTCCCCCCTTCCCCTCCCCTCCCTTCCATTCACCCACCCCTCCCTATTTGCAACAAGTGTAGCTACACTTTACCATTTTTTCAAAAACAGTGGTTAGATGCCACAAAGTAGGTGGCAATGCCTTAACCATATGCATGTTGTCAGGCCCGAGGGCCTCGTCCATCCTTGTCAAGGGGAGTGCTAACCTTCTCTCCTTTCATACAACACTCACTATTATTTTCAAATTATGTCCATATTATAATTTTGTGTCATGCCTATTTTTAAAGGCATAAACATGTAACATTAAGTAGCCCCGGTCCCAAGGTTGTTCTCTAATGAGTATTATCAACCACCAGAAAGAAGCAGAGCTTCCTAGCAAAATGGCTGAGCACAGGTCAGAAGATGTGTGGAACACACCTGGAATAGCTCGATTTATTGGAGAGAAAACACATTGTCAATGAATCCATGCAAGCCGCTTGGCACTCAGGACAAAGATCAGAGGCATAGAGTCACAAACCAAATTTTAAGGACTATTGAAATTCATTGAATATATGAAACCACATACATTTATGATGATGGCACAGACCAGAAATAACAACCACGAAAACAAAAATGAAGTGAAACATCTCCTTAATCACAATGGAAAGGAATTGAGGAGGAAGTATTTGCCCTGAAAATCGGAGTGTAAAGGAAAGGGAGAAGGGGTTTACTCAGCTCAGTTACAGAGAATATAAATAGATGGAGAGTAAGTGTGGGAACAACTTAAATTATATGTGATAAATAGAGCATTAGGCTATATTACACAGTAGCCTACGACTTTCTTCAACAAGTCACTAGCCTAGAAAAGCAAACAAGAACAACATTAATGGCAGAAAGGACCTCTCCAGCAAAAAGAGATGAAGGACACAGCAACCAGGACAATCTGTGGATCTGTTCAGGATCTGTTTGAATCAACAAAATTAAAAGAGGGACCATTAAGATCATGGGAAACATTTGGATATCAGATGATTAAAAACTATCTGATAAGTGAAATATCAAATGATAAAAAAGCTTATCATTAAATTTCTTAGGTGAGAGTATGACATTGTAATTACAAAAGAAAATATAACACATTGTAATCACAAAAGAAAACATTAAAAATGTGCAGGCTGAATTATTTGACTGTGGGTTATTGCCTTAGATATATTAATATAGTTTGGGATATATTTAAAAAATTTTATATAAAAAATTAGAAAAGTGAAAAGGTGATCAGATTAATTTAGAAAACCATTCCTGTTTATAAGCATTAAAACCCAAAAGAATGTAACAAAAATATGAAAATAAATAAACAATATAAGAAAAAAATTGGGCTAGGGACTTAGCTCAGTAGTTAGAGTGCTTGCCTAGCAAGTGCAGGGTCCTGAATTCGATCCCCAGCACCAAAAAAAAAAAAAAAGAAAAAAAGAAAAAAAGAAAAATTAACCGTATATACAAAGTCTATAAAAAGCAAATAAAATAGATAAATAGATATTAGGGAGAAGAGTATTATATGTAAAAGGTTTTTAAAAACCACCCAAAACAAGTAATAGGAGTAAACTTTTATGAAGGCAATAGCATAGATTCAAAATTTAATAAAAATCTGCATCTCCACTTGTAATACTGAACTTGAAGAAATGTGCTTCAGACAGTGGAAGAGCATGTGGACTAACAAAAATACATAATTCACAAATTTAACAAGTGTAGACTAATAGATACACAGAATGTGGCATTCATAAAATGAAAACATTCAGTTTCTTTCCAAACTCACTTGATATTGTTATACAAATGATCTTTGATAGGGTCAAAAAAGAAATTTGGGCAAATTATCCAAACTGTGATCAGGTGATTACAGTTTGATGAACATAACAATAAATAACAACAAAAAACCCCAAACGATTACAGCAAGTGATCTTTTGGAGTATCCACATTTTTACAATATATATTTTTTCAAAATAAGTCCTGCATTCCGAAGAAAATCAATTGTTGGCTGATGATAATGAAGGAGGATGATTCTATATTTCCTCTCACCCCACAGAAAACATTTAGAATTTTGGGCACAGTAAAATAGCAACTACTGTCACACAATGGAGAATGAATGTAAGTACACTGAATGTGGCTGAGAGAAAAATGAAAAAAGAGGAGAAACTGCCCATTGAAAGTAAATCTTCCATTCTGAAGCTCTTAGCCCTGAGCTAAGTGCAGTTGATATAGTGCGTGACGATAGAACAAGAGAAACTTTTTTTTTTTTTAATCCTGCTGTCTTTCCAGCTGGGAGAACCAGCATACAAAGCCCGGGAATCAAAGAGTTAGTGGAGACAGAGTCAAGAAACAATCTACAAATTTATCCCACACACCTGAACCAGGCATGTTTAAGTCAGACTCAAAGAAAGTCACTTAAGGAAAACAATTCAGATCTGAGACTCACGTTGCAATCCAACAAACAGAAATGTGCCAAAAACAGACCAAGTTAATTATCTTCTTATACACACAACACAAACAGTCATTGTATAAAAATACCAGATTCCCAAATCTTTACAAATTAACATTTGTAGCATCTGGGATACAACTCAAAATTACCTAACAGGAAAATCAAGAAAATGGAACACATTTTCAAAGGGAAAAAAAAAATCAAACAAGTGTGATCTGAGGGTGAACCAGCTATTGACGAGCGTTTTACTGTGGCTGATAGAACTATCCTCATGAAGAATAAAATATTTTCCCAAAGAACAAAAACGTAAAAAGTCTCACCAAATAAATAGCACTAACAATAAAATATAATGGAGGTTTCCAGCTGTGCTGTGCCCCTGCTTCCCCCTAAGGACAGCCAGAACTTCCAAGCAGAGCTCGGCCAAGGCCTCCCCCTAGACCCAGACAGGTAAACAACGTGGTCGCTTGGGAAGCAGCTTTGTATGTTTTGTGTCTTTTTCCTGAAAACGGGTGCTGTTTTCAAAGCATCAGGAAAGCACAGGTAGCTAAAATTCTACACATAAGCCCACCAACTGAGCAGAAGAAATGGGCCAAAGAACCCCTCCAGGCTTGAGAAAGTCAAGAAAAGAGACCCTAAAATTTTGCGAGTCAATTCACATAAGTCTCGTCTAACCCATGAATTATGCATCTGTAAGACAGACCCACATCAGAGTAGAGAAGGCTTCAGGCGATGAATGGAGACTGGACCATCCACCTAAATTTCAGCCTAACTACTGATATGCCCGTGGGCAGGGCATTCGCCATGCACACAGGGAACTAAAACTCACACAAGCACCTACAGAGGGTAAGATAGAAATGATGTCAGATCTACAGCAGCTTGCCCTCTGCTAAATAAACAAATCGGTAGAGCTCAAACCATTAACAATCTCCAGGATACATCTGAGTAAGTTTCCATCTCCTTAGACCCAGCTTCAGTCCTGTCCTCAGAGACTGAGGCTTGAGGACCACTCCATGAACCAGGCTCCCACACCCTGGTGTGGGCCCAGCCTCCAAGTCCACCTCAGTGGGCACAGGCCCTCAGACCCATCCGGAGCCAGCCACCAGACCGATCCACAGCTGGAACCTAATAGCCGGCTCTCTGAGGCGGATCTTCCCGTCCAAGAAGTCTCACGCACTCTTTTCACGCTTGTGTGAACATTAAGGTAGACTGTATTGTGGGCAATCGAAGCCATCTTAGTAAGTTTAAAAGAATAAAATTCCTGTCAACTGTACTGTGAAAGCACAATGGAATTAATGAATAGCAGAAGAAACTTGGAAACTCTCAAAACATTTGAGAGTTAATAGCATTCAGCTAAAAGAAAGCTTAGAAGACTTTAAAACATACTGTGAATACATTGTTGAAAATCCAACTCATCAAAATTTGTGAGACTGAGCAAAAGAAGTGCTTAGAGGAACGTACGGTAATTAAATTTACATACTAGAAAAGAAAGAAGATTCAAAACCAACATGCTAAGTCTCCATTTCAACACCAAAAAAGTGACAAGCATAAAACATGAAGATGAAAAGAAATCAAATTAAAAGACTAATCGATGAAAATGAGAAAAAATAGACCACATCAACAATACCAAACACCAATTCTTGACAAGATAAATAGATAGAACCGCAGACAAATTAATCAAGACATAAAAATAGAAAACATTAATTTGTATTATCAGAAATGAAAGAAAAGTCATTAATGGTCTCATGGGCATAAAAAATGATAATAGATGAATATTATGAAGAATTCTATGCCCATATATATGATAACTTAGGTTAAACGAACCAATTCTTTGAAAGCTGCAAACCACTACACTTCACATAGGGTAGAATAAGTAATCTCAATAGATTTTAATATAAATATCTTAAAATAGATAATTAATAACCTTCCAATGAAGAAAACAGTCCCAGGCTGTCTCACTATTAAATTCAAACAAAAGTCCATGGAAGAAAATATCCTACAAAATATATTCCAGAAAACAGAAGCAAATGTATGGTTCCTAACTGATTTTTCAAGCATCCATCACCTTAATACCAAAACTAAATAAAGACTTTATAAAGAGAAAACCACAGACTCATACCTCTCATGAATATAAATGCAAAATTCTTAAAGCATATAGTAACAAACTGAATCCATCGGTGTATAAAACAAATTATCCTCATGACCATGTTCATTTAATCCAATGGTTCAACTTCGATAGATCCATTAGTATAG
Source organism: Hystrix cristata (assembly GCA_004026905.1). NCBI lineage: Eukaryota > Metazoa > Chordata > Mammalia > Rodentia > Hystricidae > Hystrix > Hystrix cristata. The sequence goes on from PVJO010002922.1 coordinate 95,920, forward strand.
CCCACCACACTGTCAACAGGTGAATAATAAACATTTTTTGATTGTATCAAATGACACAAAAAATTTCACAAAATCCAACACCTGTACAATAAAACTCTCACAAACCGGAAAAGCTTGCCTGACATCATAAATAATATTACAAAACAGCGCTAACATCGCATTTACTTAGTGACCAAAGGGCACCCTCTCCTTAGGCTCAAGAGCAAGGTAAAAACTTCTTAGTCATCATGAACATCTGAGATTGTGCTGGCTACGGCTCTAGTATGTTTTCTAATATCCTTTTCTCGTGGTTAATATTTTAATGTTTTTCACTTCATTTTGCAATCAATTTTGCTTTCTTTTTTTGTGATCAGTTGTGGTTTAAAGCATGAACCCTCAGATGAGATTCATTTTGTACCTCTGGATGTCCATTTGTTAGTATTTTGTAAAGGTTATCTCTCATCCACACAATTGCTTTTGAATTTCTTGAAAAATTTGGCCTATTTGTGTCAGATTGTTTCCATATTCTTTATTCTGATCCACTGATCTTTGTCCCCACCCCTCTACCTGTTATTACATAATCTTAATTCCATTTACTATATAAAAATTCGTGATTTGATGTGCTACTGTGTCTGGCTTTAGGATCAGGGTAAAATTTGCATCCTAAGAAGAATTGGGAAGAGTTTCTGATTCTTCTGTTTCCCAGAAGAAATTATGTGAAATCAGTATTAATTTTTCTTTCAGTGTTTAGCAGAATTCTCCAGTGTGTTTATATGTAACTGGGGATTTCTATTTTGTAAATTTTTTTTTCAACTAAACATTCACGTCCATCAATATTAGAAGGGATATTCACATGGTGTATTTCTTACTGAATGAGTTCTGGGCGTGGTTGTGAAGAATTGTTCCCTTTTATGTAGCCTGTCCAATTTATCTGTATAGAGTTTTTCACACTAGTCGCTAATATCCTTTGTTGTCTGCATGGTCCATAGTGATACCTTTTGTTTCATCCTCAATGTTGGCAGTTTATGTCTTCTATTTTTCTCATTTTTGCTAGCATTTTGTCAGTTCTATCCATGGATGTCTTCAAAGAACCAGCTCTTTGTTTCCTTCATTTTTATCTCTGGTTTTTCTGCTTTCAATTTCATGGATTTCTGTTGTTGCTTGCTGTATCTGTCTTCTGCTTTTGCTTTTCTCTCTCTCTTTTTTTTTTTTTTTTGTTTTTGGTCCTGGGGATCGAACTCAGGGCCTTGTCCTTGCTGGGCAAGCACTCTACCACTTGAGCTAAATCCTCTGCCCTTGCTTTTCTCTTTTGAGAAGAGAAGTCTTGCTATGAGAGCTTAGATTATTGATTTGAATTTTTTGTCTTGAAAGCAGAAAAACCATAACTTCTGTGGAAAACAAAGACTTCATATTACTGTTTTGGAGAATAAAATATTTTTTTCTAACAGATAGTACTTGCATTCTACATAAGACAACCATGATCGCTCCTCACTAATGAACTAAATTCAGCCAATGGATGACTATGTAATTTCTGATAATTAAAGTTCTTGGGTTTTTGAGGCCGGGATTTACCTGAGTGTCTGGCTGACTGTACAGTAGCCTTGTCATTGCCCATCGCCGCAGGGAGAGTTCCTTCTGCATCCAACCATACTCGACAACGTGTCTCGGTGCCCCTCAGACATTACTTCTCATATTTCATTTTAATCAAACATACTCTTTGCTCAGTTCATGTTTTGCATAACAGTAAGACATTTCTCAAAAGTGTAAGATGATTAGGACTGCACACAAGTGCACTGAAGTAGTGATGGTTCCTATTATCAGCTCTACAGCAAGTTCCTAACAAATGTTAATTTATTGTCATTATGTCTCCAGATTACTTTTTTTTCATTTTGTAATGAATGCAGCTCTAGACAAAAGTGATGCAAATGCATAAAGACATTAACTAAATTAGCATCAATTATGCGTAAGATTTTTATGTCTCGGAGCTTCTGGATATGTCTTTTTCCTCATTTTTTACGAGTTTTAGCAGGATGAATTACTCTGTAAACTTTAATGATTTCATGCACGTTGTCATAATGGGGCTCAACCTTGAAATTCAGCCCTCATTCTCTCAGGCAGTTTTTCTGTTTTTCCCTTTCTGCACCCAAATCTGTGCACTGAGCAGAAAGATTCCTGGGCTTCCCATGCAGTACATAGTACATTCTTCCTCTTTGGTCTGTGTCGCATTGCCTTTGAGTTGTTTTACAACTCTTACAACTCTGAAAGTCTTAGAATGCTGAAAGTCATGAAAATGATTTTTCATGGAAACAGAAACTGTGTCCTGAGAAGATGCCATTGTCACTGCCTTATGGCCAATGGATTTCAGCATTTCTACTGACCTGCACATGTCATTTAAAAATCTACCTTCGAGGCGATTATGACATTTTCCTTCCTAGTTCCTTCATTAACTAATAAATTAACTTATTAATTAAAATCATTGGTACGTGTTTGTTTTATGTTTCAGAAATGCTACTTTGGGCATCCTGTGAAGTCCCCAAATCTGGCACTTCAGCATGTATATTGTACCTTCCTTTCCAGCTCCCAAGGCAGCTGCTGCTTACATCCATCATGGCAGTGACTGTGCTAGAGAAACCTTGTCAGTTCTTCCCTCATGAAAGGTTGAGGCGCTTTGAAAGTAAGAACCAGTTCTTCTGAAACAAGTTTATTTCCAAAAGCCCTGGCCTATCAAAATGCTTCATTCTTAATGCAAAAAATAGTGTGGTTGAAAGGAATCCTGCTGTACAGTATTATCCTGCTACTTGTGGGGCATCCTGGGAAATGGATTTTAAAAATCGACACTGTTTGAGTTCAATCCCCAACACCAAAAAAAAAAAAAAAAAAAAAATCGACACTATTTGCAAGGGTGTATTCATTTCTGGATACCCTGTGAGCCTTTAGTTTAAAAAATCAGTATATCAATTGGCTAAGTTTTCTATGAGTTTTGAGAATTGTAATTGTCACTTCTTTAAATTATTATAGTCTTTATTTGGATCTAACGTTATGTTAATCATAGTATAATGATTTCCATAGTATGTAAGATAATTTGTATACCTATTCTTGTCACTAAATAGGTAGGTAGATTTCTTATTCATTTACAAAATTCTACAGATTTGGTTTGACTCTTGAATGATAAAATTGTTGCATAGTGTTCTTTGTTTTAATATTAAATAATGTGTTGATTAGAAACATCTGCTAGAGTCGTGGTTTCCAGGTTGTATAAATAATGATTAACATGTAACCTTTAATTTGCTCTCAGGTGTGAAACATGTCTAGCTACGACATTATTAGCCAATTTAATATCACGTCTAAGTGTTTGGAGCTCTGCTGAGCGTTTGGAGAATCTAAATGTTTGGAGCTGTGGTGATGTGCCTGTAATCCCAGCACTCAGGAGGCTGAGGAAGGAGGATCACTGCCAGTTCGAGGCCAACCTGGGCTATGTAGTGAGACCTGTCTCTAAATGAATGAATGAATGAATGAATGAATGAATGAATGACCACACTGAGCTCTTCTGTCCTAGGCCTAATTTCTTGCAAGCACTCATCTGTCTCCCATTTTCAAAATATTTTTACTCTTTAAAATGTTCTGATGGTACAGGGTAAAACCTTTTGTGGTTCACTTTCTTCTGGTATTATTGCCTGGAAAGCCATCCAAGCTGTTATATGAATCCAGTTTCTTCCTTCTAACCTAGTACATTTACACCAAACTTTGATTACTATTTTACATGTTTGGCCTATTACTTTTGGTCTATTTCCAATTTTGACCTGTAACAAATGATGCTACTCTGAGCGTGTGTGCACAAGTTTTATGTGAACACATTTTTTCATTTCTCTGCAATAAATGCCTTGGACCATAATTTCTAGGCTACACAATAAGGTACTCCTACGTTTAATATTTATAAGAAATTGCCAAAGTTTTCCAGGTTTACACTGATGATTATGGAAATGTTAAATGTTAAAATGTTAAATGTATCTCTTGAATCAACACTACTTGATCATGGTGCATTTTTAAAACATGCTTCTGAATTTCATTTGTTCATGTATTATGGAGGATTTTTACACTTAAGTTCCTATTAGATACAGCTCTCTTTATTTTCTTTTAATTTTTTTTTTCTCCCTGGTTTGGTGTCAGGGAAATATTGGCATTTGAAAACGAACTGGAAAATATCTCCTCCTCTTGGTGGATGAGGTTGTTTAAAATTGACATCATCCTCCAATTTTTGAGGATGCTCCAGAAACCACCAGGCCTTGCGATGACTGAGAAATCTTACATCGCAGACTAAGTTTCTCCAGTGACCAGAGAGATATATACAGATTGTCAGCTTCATCTAGCTGAACCATGTTACTCGGTGGTTTTCCAATCATTGTCCCATTTCTTCTATGGCAACGAATTTATGAGCTTTTAAGTCTTGTGATATCCCTTCAGTATCATTTTAATGTGCCGGCTCTACGCTGATACTCTGAGTTCCATTTAGTATTTGTGATTTTTATCTTCTGCGTATTTATTTTTGTCATTCTTTCTAGAATCAGGAAAGAACTTACTGTGACAGTTCTTTCAAAGAGCTAGTTTTTCATTTCATTGATTTTTCTCTCTTGATTTTATATTTTTTTCAATTTCATTCATTTCTGCTCTTGGTTTTATTATTTTCTTCCTTCTTATTTTGTGCTTTAGTTTTGCTCTATTTCTGTGTCTCTGAAATGAGAGTTTATTGATTTGAATCTTTGCTTCCTTCCTGAAAGAGTTGGTTAGAGCTATAAATTCAAATTTCCCTCTGAGTATCACTTCACCTGTGCTGGACAAATGTGGCATATTATTTTCTATTTTAGTTAAGTTTATTGTACTCTTTTATTTATATAGTGACTTCTTATTTGACACAAAAAATTGTTTAGCTGTGTTTTTAATTTTCATCTTCTTGGAGATTCTCCTGCTTCCTGTACTGATTTCCACTTTGACTCTAGTATGACAACATAACACACTGAATTTTAAATTCTTTTAAATCTGGTGAGTTTTGGTTAATATCTAAGAACATAGTCTACTTAGTGAATACTACATAGGAACCTGAAAACAATGAGTGTTCTGCTCTTGGGTGGAGTGTTCTGATATATTGAATTATTATTTTTTATCTAGTATCTCTCTTTGTTTCTAAGTAATTTTATTGACTCTGAAGTCTATTTTAGCAGATTTTAATATACCTTGTCCTGTTTTTCCTTTATTAAGGCTCATATGATACAATATTTTCTATTCTTTTACTTCGAGTTCTATGTATATGTTGAATTGGATGTTTATTGTAAAAATCATCAATTTGGGGACTGGGGATTTTGCTCAGTGGTTACAGTGCTTGCCTCACAGGCACACGGCCCTGAATTCAATCCCCAGCACCAAAAAAAAAAAATCAATTTGTTTGATCTTCTACTTTTCCAATCTCTTACTTCTTAAGAATGTATTTAGATCATTTAAATTTATGGTAACTATTAATATGCTGTTTCTTAAGTCTGCCATTTTATTATGTCATTTTTAAATTTGTCTCTCCTAATTATTGTTCCTCTGTTCTTTCCTTCCTGTGGAGTGCTTAGATTTATGTGAGAACCTAGCTTGTTCTGTGTATCTCTCTGTATATTCATTGTAATCGGTGCTGTATTACCTTATATATATGCGACTACAGTTGACCAGCCAACACTACTTATCTACCTTCTCCATTTTTAAATATGATCATTTTGAGTTCCACAAGGTACTAATTAATTTGGTTTTCGATACTGGAGATTGAAACTAGGGTCCTTGCCCAGAGGTAGAGTTCCAGCCCCCCTCCCACCCTTTTTAGAAATTGGGGCAGGATTTGTTTAAATTGCTACGTTGTCCAGGATGGGCTTGAACTTGCAAACCTCCTGCTTCAGCCTCCCAAAGTGCTGTGATTACAGGCATGTGCTACCATATCCAGCTAATATTTTGTTTCAGTCACTAATAGGATTATAAATGTCATGAGCTGATGGATAACCTAATGTAGGCATTTATACGTCTAATAGTTTTGTTTTTCCATCCTAATGTTCCAACACTCTTTTATCATTCTCTTTCGACTTGAAACATTTCCTGTGCTAATCTTTAAGACGAGGTCTGCTAGTCACAAATTATCCCAGCTTTCTTTATCTGAAAATGTTTTACTTCTTCTTCATTCTTGAAGAACAGACTTGACAGATAAAGAAGTTTCAGTTGGCCATTCTCTTTTTTTTCAAAATACTGAAAATGTTTGAGTCGCTTCTTTTTGTCCCCCATGGTTTTCATGAGATAGCCATTGATATTTGGAGTGTTGTTTATTTTTTTCTCTCCACACAGCCTTCGTCATTTTCTCATTTTCTTTAGTTTTCATAAATTTAATTATGAATTTTCTTGGTGAAGAATTCTTTGATTTTATACTAGTTAGGGTTTTTTCAGGTTCTTGAATCTTCAGATACACACAGAAGAACATGCACACACAAACACACACAAGCACACACACTCAAATACACAGATCATATAGGAAGTTCTCAGCGATGCTTCATTCAGCTTCTCTTCCAGCCTAAGTACTGTGTTCACATTCTGTCCATCTGGACCACAAAGATACTAACAATGGTCATTTTGTCTTTATCTTGAGGTCTTTGAGGTCTTGTTCTTTTTCTTCCTCAACTCCATGTTCTCGCTCTTCTTCAAATCGGATAAATCCTATTTATCCGTCTTCATTTTCAGTGATTTATCTACTGTCACTTCTTCTCTAGTATTAAGGCCGTCTCATAAAATGCTTTGTTTTATAATTTGTTTAGTTTTTTCTATAGCTGCTATTTCTCTGCTCATATTTTCAAGAGAAAGAAATTTGAAAAATAATGAACCAGTATTTCTTCAAATACTTATTCCTAGTAGCCCCCACTGCTCCTTACAGTTAGGTTTGGCTTCAGAATTGTCCCAAAGTTCAATGATGCTCTGCTGATTTTATAAAATTTTGTTGCTCTGACCTCCGTTTTGGATGGTTTCAATTTCTATCATCAAGTTCACCAATCTTGAAGCGCAGTGTCACCCACTTGATGACATTTTATTGTCTGTGTCTGGTCAGTTTAACGATTGTGGGCTCGTTTGAGTGCTTTGTTTTGAGTCTCATCATCGTTTATAGTCTCCTGCGTTTCATAGGCCTGATACATTTTGTGTGGTGGCAGACAGTGAATAGTACCTTGCTGAATTTCAGATACCTTTTGTAATTGTACGAACATTATTGAACTTTGTTCTAGGATTCAGCGAGCTTCCTTCGATCCTTCCGATGCTGGCACTTAGTGATGCAGGCCGAGCTTGGTACGGCATCGATTTAGTCTGAGGGTCACACATTATGGGACCGTCTGGGCAGAGCAGGCTGCTGCCAAACAGGAACTATTCCTGGCCCTGAATTTGCTTTCGGAACACCCTTCTGTATAATCTTTTCAGCTGATTCTTTTTTTAAGAGTTTTAAAATTTTTATTAGTACATGTTTTCATTGAATACTGATCACATTCATCATGGAGAGTTGGTACATGCACATAGCACGTCCTAATTATTTTTGTTTCTCGTTCCCTTCTCTCTCCCCCCTCCATGGCCTTGGCCACCATGTTCACATGTAGCCACTGACAACGCAATTTTTTATTAGCCTTTGTGAACTCTACTGATACTTCCCTGTAATGTTTTAGATCATTCTTTCTCAGACCTCAGGTAGTAGCTTCGTGTGCATTGATCACGCACTGAGCAGCACGCAGCTGAAGACGTGAAATCAAGTCTGCGAGTCTCTAGAGCATTTTGCCGGCACCCGGATCAAACGCCCTAACCCGCATCCTCCTCCCGCCCTCGTCTGACCAGACCGCTCGCTCTGTCTTCTCCGTTAAAAGTGAGTGCTGCGTCCCGCCTGGCTTTTCCTTCTCTATGAAGTCCTTGAATCTCTCCAGAGAACCGATATGGGCCGTGAGTGTCTTCTCAATGCTCGGGCCTCACTGTCCTGTTCCATTCGGTGTCTAACGCCTGCGTATCAGTGCTTCTGACTGCACCTGCATCGTTGTTGTTGCTATTAGTACTATTATTATTACTGCAAGTGAGAGAATCAATATATTCTTTTTCTCTATCTTAGTTGAAAGCAGAAGTCTTTATTCTCGTATTTTCTTTAAGTTCCATTCATTGTCCTTCTCATGCACACATTACCCCGTATTTGCCTGATGACGGCTTTTTCCAATGACGGCTGCTTCATGTTGGTGTTCATTTTATCTGGCTTTTTGTTCATTAGTTTTGTGTCATTTCTCAGCACTATAAAACCGCTTAGACTATTTTGTATCTTTCCTGTCTCAAATGAGCATCAGTTATGCCTCAAATGTCATGAGTTTTGAATGAAAACTTTACTAGTTATGAACTAAACCTAGGATTTTAGTAATGTGTTACCATGAGAAATCAACTTCACCTACCACAATCCGTATTTCCTTTTTTAGTTAAGCCAGTATAATACTTTCTATCTTGATTTGAGCTAAATGAAATAATAAATACGATAATACCTGCTCAAAATTTTGATATTTAGTGCACATTTAACATCTACTTTTTTTAAACCTTACTTCTGTCTCAGAGATAAGGATATATATTTCATTAATTATAAGAATCAATTTTGTCTGTAGTATGTTAATAGTCCTATTGAATCACTAATTATATATAAAATGTTATCTTCATTTAAAAAGAATTTCTAAGGTATCTACAACTTATTCTTCCAGAATTCAGATAAGAGGTACATGATGAATGGTGTCTGCCTTCACTAAACATAATACATCATTAATCCTGGGGTCTGCTAGCTATTAGTGTGGTGTCAGTGTATCAGGCTCTCACATCAGTGCGCCCGTCACAGCGTGCCATACCCTTCACAGCACTTGAGACAGAAAGCCGAGGTCAGGTAACAGGATATCGGGACATCTTTAATGTCTGACAGAGTTTTTCCTCCACTACATAATTATGTTAGGATTCTTTTTTTATTCATTTATTGGAGTTGAATGAATGGGAAAATCTTAAGTAGGTTGTGTATAGGCTACATGTTTATTGCTTTGATTTTCAAAATAATATTGAGGGAAATTTAATCAATGAAAACAATTTTTGAATAAGAAATTATTATTATTACATTTTGGGTTTTTTTTTTTTTTTTTTTTAGTTTTTGGCCAAAATCCCAGGGAATGATGGAGAAAGGAAGGAAGGAAAGAAGGAAGAAAGAAACAAGAAGGGAAAGAAAGAAAGAAAGAAAGAAAGAAAGAAAGAAAGAAAGAAAGAAAGAAAGAGGAAAGAAAGAAAGAGAGAAAGAAAGAAAAAGAAGGGGAAGGGAAAGCAAGAGGAAGGAAGGGGAAAAGAAGAGAGGAGAAGAGACACAGAGAAGATTCCTAGGAGTGAAAGAACCTTCATGGGTATTATTTGGCCAGAGATGTGATTTAACTCTTCATGTATCCAGTTATGTTAATATTACTGGGGATCAGAAGAGTGTGATAAAGACAGAAAAACAATTCTTTAGAGATCAGAAACATTGCATAATAAGGTACAAAAATAAGACAGAGGAAAATTTAGCCTCAACATCTTCCTCCATTCGTACACCAGCCCGGGGCGAATACTCTCAATGTAATTCCAAGTTGGTGGATAATGATAGGATCATTGCAGTGTGGTCCCCAGGTGTCATGGGGAGTCTCATAGTAACTTTAGAGGGCACTACTGTGGATCCTAAAATAAAGAGATGGTGGCAAGAGAAAGGAAGCGAGGGGTGACAGGATCACTGGCGAGTGAAGACCGAGCCAAAGAGGCACGCAGAGTGGGGCTCAGCAACCCCAGAGGACCTGCACATTCTACTGCTGTCCTCATTTCACAAATGAGAAAGCTTGTGGAGAATGTCTAACCCAGACAAAATGGAACAAAACTACCTCTGCTGACCACTGAAAATGCTACAGAAGATGCAGGTGGTATCTGAAGAAGGACACTGAAAGGGTGTAGGAAGAGAGTGAACCACTTTGGGATCTTGGGGTTGCAGGAGGAGAGCAGAGGCAAGTCTGCTATCCAACAGACAGGTGCAGATCAGTTTCCTGTCTCAGGTAGATTTATCGCTCTGGAATGCTAGACTTCTAGAACCAAACACATGTCTTTCAACCAGGAATGCGAAACCATGATTTTTTTTTTCAGACCTTCAAGAGCTTAAAGATTCTTATTACCAGACATCTGTGTAAAAATTAACACAAGAAGTACTTAAAGAAACAAAAAGAATTATGCTATATAGAAATCTAGATTTAAGTAACAGAATGAATAACCATAAGTACCAATGGAAAGGGTACTTATGTGCATAAACATAATTTCCAATTTTTAAAGACCCTTAAATTTATACTCAATTGTTTAAAAATAATAAAATAGCAATGCATTTTGAGAAGTAAAGCATGTATGGAAATATGACATCATGATAACATGATGTTTTGCCTAGGATTAACAAAGAATATTGTGGTATTCTTATATAGTATGTAAGGATGTATGGGATAGTTTGAAAAGAGACTGTGGTAAGTTACACATGTTTACTAAAATGTCCAAGGCAACCACTAAAAGAATAAAAAAAGTAACATCCAACAAGCCAAAAGACAGAAAAAAAGAGTGTGATAATTAATCATGATGTGCCACCTTGAATAGACTAATAAATGCTTAGTAGATTGGTGCAGCACAGTTCCAGGTGTGCCTGTGGATGACTGACATGTAGGTCAGCAAACTGAAGGAGAAGATCCATGCTGGACGTGAGTGGCCACTGTCACTAGCATTGTAACCTGGACAGGATACAAGGGGGAAGAAGAAGGAAATACCCTTGTTCTGGAAGAGCTCCAATTTGATGCCTTTGGATATTGGTCTATAGTTTCTCCAGCCTTTCAGTTCAGACTCCCATCTGTGACTCTCCAGGGAGAGTCCGGGACTATGACCATGGACTGGTGTAGCATTTGTGATTCCTCTTGCTTTACAACTTCATCTTTGTGGACTGAGCGGCTCTGGATCTCCTGTCTCCCCAGCGTGCAAACAGCTACTGCAGACTCTCCCGCCTCTGATTCTATAAGCTAATAAATTCCCTTGTGTTGTTATATTGCATTTTCTACTGATTCTGTATCTCTAGAGAGCCCTACTAATACAAAGAGGGAGATGCAAGGTAGTCATAAGTTTTAAAAAAACAAAAAAACAAAAAACAAAAAAACTTGTTCAATCCAAAGAAACAAACAAAGATAATGGGAACAAAGAACAAATGAGACAAATCGAAATATATAGCTAAAGGGTGGATGTAGGTCAAGTATGAACAACCACATGAATATAAATGAAATATGAGATTAACAATGAAACAGTTTCATACTAGATGAAAAGTTTCAGCGATATGCTTCTTAAAAAAACTAACTGTAAATATGCAGAAAAATAGACAAAATATAAACAGTGAAATCTACCATTCTGATACTAATGAAGAGAAGTGTAGAGTTGTTCTATTAATACCAAAAAAAGTCATTTTCAGAGAAAAGGATGTTTCCAGGAATAAAGTGAATCATTTTCTTTAATGATAAAGTGTTAATTTATCATGATACCTTAATCCTTAGTATATATTCATCTATTAATAGTGCTCAAAATATGTACATGGAGCAAAATCTAATGAAAATGATAATGAGAAGTGGATAGATCTACAATTATGGTTGATACCACTTCCTAAATAAATTAATACAGAAAACACCACAATAAAAAAGAATGCAACAGAGTTTAATAGCAGTGCCAAACAACTTGACCTAATTGACAATTACACAACAATCCTCTCAAAAATAGAATAATGTATCTTCTATTCAAGTTCATATAGAATATTTTCTCAGGAAGCCAGAATCTGTATTAGAATTTTCCAAAGAAACAGAACAAAGAGAAAAAGAATGTGAGCATGTATAATTGTGTGTGTGTGTGTGTGTGTGTGTGTGTGTGTGCATGTGAGTGTGCATGTATGGAGAACAAGAGAAAGAGATTTGGGGGGCTGGATTATGCGACTATTGGGTTTCAAGTCCCAAACCTGCAGGGCACGCCAGTAGGGTGTGAAGGGTTGGATGAAACAATTCTGGTCCAAAGGTAGCCTGCAGCCAGTCAACAGACGATAAGATGCCAGTATACACTGTCTGACCACTACAAAATTAAATTACAATTTGGAATTAAATTGGAACTTGAGAAAAGGATTGGGGATGTACTTTGGTGGTAGTGTAATTGCCCCATGTGTAAGGTTCTGAGTTTGATTCCCAGAAACAAGAACAAAAAAAGGAAGACACATATACAACATAATTTTTAAAAGTCTAAAAACAAAGTCACAAGTATAGGAAGAACTACAATGAAAATTTAAAGAAACATTTTAAACTGGATTAGAATAGAACATATCAGAATGTGTGGGGACAAGTGAAATGGTGCTGGGAAGCACTTTGATGGCACTGAATACCTCTATTAGAAAATAGTAATCTATGATCTCAGTATAATACTAACTTAAAAATCTAGAAAAATAGGCTAAGTTAAGCTACATGTGAGGAACAGACAGAAAATAATAATGACAACAGAAGAAATCGATGAACTATGAAACATAAGCAATAAAGAAAATAAATGAAACAAATGATTGAATCCTTCAGAGAATAAATAAAAATGTTTAAATAAAAAACCTTAGATGAGCATAGAAAGAAGTGAGAGGAGACACATTTTCAATATAAAGAATGAGTGAGTTGGCATCATGATAGATTTTGCAGCTATTAAAAGAAAAAGATGGAACATTATAAACAATTTTTACCCACTCGATACAACAATTTAGATGAAGTAGAAAATTTTCACCATGATGTAAACTTCCAAGGTTTATTAAAAAATAAATTGGAAATTCAGAATAGACTGTATCTACATGTAAAAGGCTGAGTCTGTAATAATCTCCAATAAAGAAAACTCCTCACAAAATAGCTTCCTTGTTGAATTTATTTACAGAACGAGTAAAAGTTTTGTATAAAATGTTTGTGAAAGAGGAAAAATGGAGACTTTCACATTTTTGTATGAGGATAACATTACTCTAAAACAAAACTGAGGAGAAAATATCGTGAAATATAAAATCCATAGATTATTTCTTGTGAATACAGATGCCAAAATTCTCTCTTAAGGTTTAGCAAATCTAATCTACCCAGGTGGGAATAACTCCGGGAACAAGAGGAAGTCTTAGTATTTAAAAATCAGTCAAGGTGGTGACAGAAAATAGTGGCTCATAAACAGGCATATACAGCAAAGCAACAATAGAAAGCCCAGAAATAAAGCCACAAATTTACACCCAACTGATGTTTGACAAGCGTGCCAGGAACACACAATGGGGAAAGAATAGTCTGTCCAATAAATGCTGCTGGGAACATTTGATATTCACATGCAAAAGAATGATATTGGACTATCTCACATCACAAACAGAAACCTACTCAAAATAGATTAAAGACTTAAATGTAAAATCCGAAACTGTAGAATTACGAGCCAAAAAAAAACCCCCAAGCCCCTAAACCCCAAAAACCTAGTGAAGACACTTCTTAACACTACTCTCAGCATTAACTTTTAAATTATGTAACCATGAATAATTTCTGGACATTAAATGTACAGCCGGACCAGGACAGTTTACAGTATTGTATACTTGAATTTCGGCATGAAGACAGGGATCAACTGCCCTCATCACACATGAAACAAAAGAAAATGGTAACGTGAGATGACAGGTATGTTAACCAGTTTGATTATGCATCTTATTTTGCAATACATCAAAAAGAGCAGGTTATACATCATAAACTTTCACAATTATTACTTGTCAATTGTAACTCAATAAGGTGAAAAATTTTAAATGACATATTAAGAACATAGTATAATCTATGATGTAAATAATCTAAAAAGAAGAAGAAAAAAAGATCATGTCAAGAGTTGAAGAAATGATGCCAAAAAAAATCCAGCATTAATTTTTGATTAAAGCAAAACTAAACACCAAAAAACCAGGCCAAACCAAACAAAATTTTCAGAAAAGTAGGAATGCAAACATACTTCCTAAACCTATGACAGGCATCGCTAGAACAATTACATTATGGTCAAAGATTAATGTCTTCCTACCGGGTTCACAAATACACTAAGGATGTCTGCCACATTATTTCCATAAAAGAGTCTACTGCAGATTTTAGGCAGTGTAGGAAGTCATGAATAAAATAAACTCAGACTGGAAAGCAACAGCCAAGCCTTTCCTTACATGATAACCTAAGGAGAAAATCCTACTGAATCTACTAGAGCCAATTACTCAGTTTAGCAGATTTGCTAACACTCTGAACATTATACAGCAATACTGAGGGTAAATTAAAGACGACCCCAATAAAGGAAAAGCCATACACTATGATCATAGCTTAGAAAATTCATTATTGAGATGGTATCACTTCTATCAAAAGTGATCTATAAATTTAATGTAGCACAAATCAAATGCCCAGCAGGCTTCTTTGTAAAAATTGACAAGCTTATTTAAAAATTCATATGGAAATGCAAAACTGATTTGATAAAGAATAATGTAGTTGAATCAGTTATCTTTCATGAATTCAAGGATTACTCTAAGGCTAAAGTAATCAAGAGAACATGGCATTAGCACAAAGAAAAGCACAAGTTCAACAGAATGGAGAGGAGGATTTGAAACATATCCACACATCTATGGCCAAGTGATTTTTTTAAGAAAGGTGTCGTGAATGTTATCACTATGTACATCTAAAATGTTCCATTAAAATACAATTAAATTAAAAAAAAGAAAGGTGTCAAGTCAAATGAATGGTACAACTGGCCTTATGTTCAGTAAGTGTTGGTAGAGTAAGATATGACTGAAAAAAAAAATACTTTGACCCTTCCTTCACAACATATACAAAAGTTAACTTGGTAAGGAATACAGCTATACATACGGAAGTCAAAACTTCTAGAAGAAAATTTTGGTGACTGGATTTGGCAAAAAATATACAAAGACAACTAAAGCATAATCTATGAGAGAAAAAAGTAGTACCAGTAGTAAGATACTAATGCCTAGTTTAAGACCATGGGAACCACCTGAAGAATTCAAGAGAGTATTCATGGTCACGGAGTGAGGCTATACTTTTGCAGATTACAGATGATGTAGTTGAGAAACAGAGGCTGCCCAAGTCACCTGGAAGAGCTAATTTCTGCCCGAGCCCTGGAGGGAAGCAGAAGTTGAAAGGAGCCATCGATCTTAGCGGGAGCTACCCCTCTGCAAGATTCTGTGTCTCCATCTGCAGGAGCCAAGGGGAGTTTCTCCTAATCCTCACAGGCTCCACCCCTGTCTGCTCAGGAACTCTCGGGACTAAATGAATCATGATCCACATGATCAAACGGCTGACACCCAGGGCCCAGGTCATGCACTCAAGTACTTTCACTGGGCAACCCGGAGCACATCGTGAATGATCAAGAGAATTTCCCACGTGCTCAAACTCAGTTTTAGACTTTGCTTACACCAAGTGAGTCCTCTTCCTTCTTTATGATCTTTCTTAAAACAATGAAATTTTGGATCCCATTTCAACTCCCACCATCTTTATTTGTGTAATTTGCACTGTAGCAAGACTCACCACCAATATTTTCTGTACTGAAGTACCCATTTTTCCTCCGTAGATTCGCACTTGGTGTCTGTTATCAACCTCCTTTTCCCTGCACTCACTCTTTGCCCTTCCCAGTGTGTAGCAATCACTATGGTGCATTTAGGTTGGTTTTTCAAGCTTCAGCACAAGAGAGAATGTGCACTTGGACTTCTCTACCAGCTGCTGTCGCTCAGTGCTCTCGAGTCCCTTCCATTTTGCTGCAGGTGAAGACATTCCATTTTTCTTTAGAAGTGAATAATACTCCACTGTGTAGACATACCACATTTTCTTTGTGTTGAATTCTCATACTGAACCCCATTAATACTTACAGTTAGTGGATGTTAATAGAAAAAGAAATAATTTTTCATATGAACTAAATCCAAGAGTTTTTTTGCTTCTGTCACTTTACAAATTGTGATTATAATCACAACAAATGACATCTGTACTGTTCTATACAGCGTCAGTTCTCTGACATGAGCACAAGAGGCAAGTGATCAGTGATTTCTCCCGAAACACATTATTTATTTTGACTTAAGACATGCAGATTGCTTCTCCAGGCATGTTTTTATAAGTTCCTTTCTACCTGATTTATTCTTGGCTGTCTTGACACTAGAAATGTAAATGCCACCGGGCTTGGTCCTTAAGTTCTCCTTTGATTCTCCCCACAATAATTTCTTCTGTGATCCTGTCCGTTTTTTGACTGATTCCTCTAAAAGTCATATTTTCATCTCTGATCTCTACCCTGAACCCCAACTGCCCCAACCTTACTTCAAACCGACAGCTCGTGTACAGTTCTAAACACATCCAACCCTACCAGCCATAAGGAGAGCTGCAGATACGTGCGCATCAGATTCCCCTTGCTGGGACGAAATAGCTCAGAAAACAAATGAAAGCGAGCAAAGAATCATTCTGAGTCCCTGCTTCAGAGGTTCAGTCTATGATCAGTGGGTTCGTTGTTTTTAGGCTCGTGGCAGGGCAGAAACATCATGGTGTAGGGCTTGGTGGGAGCAGCCAGGAACCAGGAGGGAAAGCCAGGAAGAAGGGAAGGGGCCAGGGAGGAAGTATAGTCCCCAAAGTCATGCCCCCACAATCTGCCCCTTCCAAGTAGGCCCTTCCTGTGGTTTCCCTCACTTCCCAACAATGTCATCAAACCCTGATCCCATAAGTGGATTAATTCACTCTGTGAAGTCAGAATCCCCAGGACCTGATCACTCCGAAAGTTCATCCACTGGCAACTGATGCTTCAACACAGTGGGCTTTTTAGAGGCGCATTTTGGATTTCATCCACGACATCGTGTGACCGTCAGACCTCTTCCCACCAACCTTCTCAGTTGTTGGCGTGTCCATGTTTACTCAGATCCTTCTCGGATCTGCTCAGTCTTCACAGCACAGCTGGGTGCCCGGGAAACCCAGCCGTTTCTACTTTCTCATCCACAGAACCTCTGACCATTTAAGGTCACACTTTCTTGATACAAGCTACCTTTAAATTGCTCAACTGTTTTCCGCTCACCCTCTGAACTCTATCCACAGCAGCTTCTTCTCCTGTCTAGATCCACTTTAGAAACAAACCTCAAAGTGTATATTGACTTCTAGTACAAAGTTCTGGGTGAAGATACATTTCTGTTTTCCCCAAGCATTGGCAAAAGCCAATATTATACAAACACTATTATATACCTTATTATAAACTGCCTTATTCTGTATTAAACTGTGCCTATTGCTATTAAATCACACACACAAAAAATTTGCAAAAATCCAAAGATGAAAGGAAGTTTAGTTTTCATTGAATCCACCTTCTCTGAGCTCATTGAACCTTCCGCTAACATTTGTGAAGCCAAAACATTGTTGTACTACTTTTCTTTTTTTTTTTTTTTTCACTGTTGAGGATCAAGGCTTTCAAAATGAACTGCATTCCCAGTCCATTTTATTTTTATTTTGAGACAGGGTCTTCCTAAGTTGTCCAGGGGAAACAAATCCGTGATCCTCCTGCCTCTCCCTACATTGAATTGTTTTACAAAAACATTTACTGTTAGAAAGCATGTTTGTTTTTTCTTTTATTATTTTCACAATGCCTTGAAGATTAAGTGATATAAAAGGAGGGTGCCACAGATATTTATCAAACTGAGTGACTATTCCTCTGAATTCGGGAACTATTGCCAATCATGAAGAGAAAAATTTCTTGACAAGTAGCTGCTATGGATACCTCAACAAATTCAAGTATGGAGGTCTCTAGAAAGTTAACTTGGCCAAATCAATCATTTTTGAAGAAATTCTTCAATATTTTAAAGAAGTTATGCAGAATATAAATTACCCTCTCTAACATGCCACCAAAGCAAAAGAATTTTACTTTAAAAAGGGGTCACTTCAATTATATATAAGGTCCAATTCGATGTATAACCTTCAGCCTTTACAAAAAAGTGTGACCTCTAATCCCACCAAGAAGAAGGTAAAGCAAATGAACAGCTTTTGAAGGTAAAAAGGGATTTTCCAGTGAGAGATATGCTAATTGACAGGCATATTGAAAAGTTTAAAATAAACTTCAAAGATCCAAGATCATCCTTCACATACAGAATTTAAAATTTCAAGAGAAAAAAAAACAAACACAGTACAATTTAAAAGAAATAATAAAGGGAAGATGTTTTTCTGGGGCTGGTGCTAGACATATTTGTGGAAAATATAAACTTTTTACTTTAATTTTCATTCTTACTGAACATGCCTTAAAATGTTTAGAAATTAAAACTTTAGAGAAAAAATGGCTATCTCTCTATTTTAGGTTGTTCACCTAGAAAATAATTTTAGGTCTGTCTTCAAAAGTGTATTTATAAGTGATGCTACCAAAAATAGCATAGTGAGAAACACCAATAGTTTGTCCCTCCATAAAAACAACGAAAACTCAGCAACCCATCAGTATTAACATTTTGAAAACTCTGGTAACTAAGCAAAACCTCACAGTAACTAGAACATCGCTGGAGGAAAAGCAGCAGCTCGGTCTAGACAGGAGCAGCATGTTTCTGGTCTGGTGCCATCTTCTGCTCCTTGACTTGGTGGCCTTCAAGATAACACTCCTGAAAGGGGACCAGACTGGGATGAAGCAGATAGGATCCTTGGTTTTCCTTTCCTTCCTTCCTTCCTTCCTTCCTTCCTTCCTTCCTTCCTTCCTTCCTTCCTTCCCTCCTTCCTTCCTTGGCCATCTTTCTTTCTTTTCTTTTCTCTCTTTCTTTCTTTCTTTCTTTCTTTCTTTCTTTCTTTCTTTCTTTCTTTCTTTCTTTCTTTCTTTTCTTTTCTCTCTCTCTTTCATTCTTTCTTCTTTCTTTTTCTTTTCATTCCTTTTCTTTTCCTTCCCTTTCTCCTTTCCTTTTGTTTTCATCCACAGCTTTGCTGTGAAGTCTACTGTGTTGGCATCACACTGCTACTTTAATTTGTTGGTCACTGATGAGTGGTTAGAAGATGGTCTTCAATGCGTTGCCTGCATGCCTTCCTCCCTGTGCCTAGTGTGCTTGTGTAAACTTTTAAAGCTCAAGTAGTTCACAAATGTGACAGTTAGGCTTAATCGTCGACTCGTCTGGCTTGGGAACCACCAAGGGGATTCGTACAGCACAGCTCTGGGTGTGTCAGGGTGGGTTGTGGAGGTGTGACTTTGAAGACCTGAGTGTTCCTTCTCCCCTTCCTCTCTGATATAGTTTCCTGCTCTGCTTCCTGACCAACAAAAACTGGGCAGCTTTGCCCCATCACATCTTCCACCATGCTGTCCCTGCCTTGGAGCCACCTAACCATGGACTGAATCCTTTGAAACCATGAGCCAGATTAGACAAATGAAGCTTGTGGGTGTTGGCTCGTTTGTCCCAGTGATGGACAAGCTGCCCGGTAGCACAAGGTAGCCTTACCTCTCAGCAACCAGACAAAGGGGAGACCCGGGAGCCTTCTCCTTACTGCCTGCTACATCCCAGAACATGTTGGACATTTCTAATATTCCCTACATCTCTGTATTTCTCAAGAATTTGTTTCTTTTTTTAAAAAATTTCCAGGCAGGCATTTCTTCATCTCAAATGAGAACACAGCTGTATGATTCTGAAATTCTGCCAGAACTTTGTTGCTCTTTAGATATTTTCAGGGAATAGACTACAGCATTCTGTCTCCAGTGAGCTGACCTCTGAGATGGATCAACTAGCTGCCACCGTCTGGGAACAGAGATGTGCCCAGGGCCACAAGTTCAGAAAAAATATGAACTGCAGATTTGGGTGGTGATTTTAATGCAGTCCTAGTTCTCCACTGTCTGCAATTCTCCCAACTTCCGGCTTTAAAAGGCTCAGTAGTTTCTCTTGGGCCGACAATTTTCAATTTATTTTCTGGCATTAAGTAAATGCCAGAGTTCTGAAATGATTGATTTTGTTTATTTCATCCACCATTCATTTTTCTTTCTTTCTTTCTTTCCTTCCCTTTCCTTTTTCCTTTCCTTCTCTCTCTCTCTTTCTTTTTAGAAAAAGAGCAAGTCAGCTTCGATCCTCAGTCTGCCATTCTCGTAGTTGATCAAGAAAGTTTCTGTAAAATTTAGGAGAAGAAAGCAAACTAGAAAAATATTTCTGTAGGACTCTCTTGGGTATTTTAGATAACATTCTTTGTTATTTTTCATTCTTAATTGTAGGTTTTGTTTCTTGAATATTTTGATGGGATAATGATTTTAATTCAGGACTGTCTGTCCTAGTCATATTGTTACTGATTTTTCCTCACAAGTGGAAAAACAAAGACAAGAAACTTTCTTGAGATACTTTTATGCTTTTTTGATTCTCTCTTTTAGCCAAGGATTTCTTAATTTGTCTTTTCCTGTGGATTTGTAACTTCTTGGAGTCTAGCAACAATGTGGCCCCAAGCAAGGTTTATTGAATCAGAATTCAGCTAAAACATTTGAATTCTATAGATACGATAGTCTTTTGATTTCTACAAACCATTCCTACAAGTAACTTTGTGCATGTCTCCCTTCTATTGATAATGCCTCTAATTTCCTTGGCAGACCAATGCTCCTTTCATCTAACCGTGAACCCCAGACACCCTCCCTGCCCCAAAAAGTCCAACTCTTATTTTTAAAGAATGAAGTTGTTCGAAGGATTTCATAAAAGTTTAGGCCAATAAGCTATATCTGACCCACTTGTAATGAAGCATATTAATCCAATTTACTTTTTTTCACTTTTTTTTGAAGCAAGAAGATTTTTGGTACATTTTAGATATATATAATGATCATGTTCATCATTGTTAATTTGTACCTGTGCGTGACATATCTTGGGGTTTTTCCCCGTTCCTCCACCACTCCCTTCAACTCCTCTTCCCCTCCTTGCACATTTAAAAAAAATCAAATTATCCACCTACTGAAATGCTGAAAGAATTTTTGAGTCTGTCATCTCTACTTTATTGTAATTTTATTGAGCTCATTGTGTAGTCTGCAGCCATCTCCCAGTACTTATAGTCTTTTATTAACTGTTATTTTTGATCCATTTTAAAATAAATTGTGCATATTATCATGACTACTTCAAAATGCATATTATGAACAAGATTTTACTATTTTTACATATTTAAAATTTGGATGTGCCAAAATTTTAGTAGATTTTTAAAGAATATTGTAATATGTATTGTAATTTTCAATAAATTTTGATATCTTTTTGATTTACTGTCATGACTTAAATCTCCAAAGCTGCAGTTTTTCTTCACCTTCATGCAGTTTTGTTTCTTTTTTCATGCCTAGTCATAATACTTAGTTATTTTTGTGTGTGATACTGGGGATTGAACCCAAGATCTTAACACTGGCCTATGTTATTAGCACTTATTCAAATTTTTGACACATCTTTTACTTTATTTTATTTTTACAGTTTTATTAGTGCATGTTAATGTTATATGATAGTAGGTTTTATTTTGGAAGTCAGTATGCATTTGATATATTCTAGTCAATTTCAATTTTATTACTCTGCTCTCCATTTTCTTCTCCCTCCTATTTTTCCCCTTCCTTGTTTTCAGAAGTCCACCTCCTGGTTCCCTGCTCTTTCTTTTATTTCAATTTTTTATTAATTCATGTATTTTTTCAGTTTCTTATAAAAAAGAAATCATATGGTATTTAACATTCTGAGTCTGGCTAAATTCACTTAGCATGATGTTTTCAAGGTCCACCTCCCCTTCCTACATTCTTTCTGACTGAGTAATATTCCACTGGGTATATATATATATATATATATATATACCATATTTTCTTTATCCTGCTCAAATTTTTTTGAGACAGGGTCTTTGTAAGTCCTTAAGTTGCTCACAGTAGGATCAAATTTTCAGTCTTCCCTCCTCAGCTTCCCAGAGGGCTGGTGTTGCAGCATACATCACCATATCCTTCTATAATATTTAAAATTATCCCTCATCCTATTTTCCTTCTTTAAAAGGTCATTTATTGGTTGCCACATCTTAAAATTTATTGTACCTATAAACGCTATGAAATTATCTCTTTTAGTATCCACGAGCATAACATACTAGCCTTTGATTTTGCTGATTTCCATGTCTATTTGACATCATCAATATAGTAACTGGAGGTAAAAGGATAATTACTCTGAAGGATAATACTGCGCCCGTGATATTCTCATGAGAACAAATAGGTGCACTGATCAAAGGAGAAACAGTTTTGTAATTTAGGGAAACAACTCAAGGAATTAGGATGTGGAAACGGCACAGTTATTGATCAAGACTGAAATGTGCAGGCTTGGATCAAAAGATTGCTTTTTATAAAATGGTGTTCAATAGTTAGAGAATAACACTTCAGAGATATTATTCGGTATTTATTACAGTGAATGTGTGTGATTTAGGTTAATTCTGCTTAGACATTTGAAATGTGCTATGGAAAGACATATAAGTCATCAAGATAAAAATTATAATAACAGCAACTACTTTCATGGTAAACACATTGCCGGTCATATCTGGCCTACTTTATGCCACAAGTAACTATGTTTTATTCTTGAAGGAAAAGTACAACAATGCAATTAAGATGATCAATTTTTTTCTATTATGTCTATACAAGGTTTTGGTCCTGGGAAGTAGAATGCTGCTTTAACAATTAATGAAAAATGTGGAATTGGCTTTAAAATTAGGCAATGGGTAGAGGTTGGAAGACTTTGGAGGAGCCTGACCAAAGGAAAAGAAAGCCTAGATTTTCTAAAGAAGGTCGTTAGTAGAAATACGAAAGTTAAAAACACTTCGGATGAAAGTTCGTCAGAGTTTGAACATTTTGAAGGTTTAAATGGAAACTGGGAGAAAAGCAATTCTGGTTAGGAAGCACCAAAGACATGAGCTTCATTGTTATCTTATATTTTGTGGACGGTGGAATACATGTGAATGTTTAATTTTAAAAAGTTATTACAGTAAAAGACACATCATCATTAATCCCCCTCAAAATCCTCCCCTTCAATTTCAACACACTTATCCCGTTATTCTCGCCACTTTCTAAACAGTTCAGGAAATCCTCTCTCGTGAGTGTCATTATGTGCTGTAATCGAAAATACAGTGAGTGCCAATGGCAAGTGCCATCCACAGAAAAGCAGGCTTGTGAAAACGTACCAGTGTGTCTTCATCCACTTTATTCACTGGATGTGAAACTGTGAAATTGCGGACTCTTCCCACAAAACACAATGACCATGAAATGTAAATTGATAAAGGACACCAAAGGAGACACCACAGTGTAGCTAAAGACATGTGGCAAGAACGATGAGATAAGTGTATTGGGAGTGAAGGGGAATATCTTGAAGAGGATTAATGGCAACACGTCTTTTACTGTTCCAACATTCACCATCTACTTTGATCACACCTTGTACATAAGTAATGAACTTTGATATAGAGCTGAGGAGATTGCTAAACAGACTATTGCAGATTTGGTCTAGTTTTTTCTTGTTACTTTTAGTAAAATGCAAGAAGAAAGAATAAATTGAAGGAGGAAGTGCTAATTGGAAAGAAGCAAGCACTTGAACATCTGGAAGATGCTCAAGCTATTTAGACAAGAAACTTTGGAAATAAGACCAAGGAGGTATCTGGATAACCATTTGCTAAACAGCTTAACTGTGTGACTCATAAATCCAGGACGTGATCGGAGCAAAAGCAGAGAACGGAGAGGCGGCGTGCCTGGACTCCCGTGTCTCACGCGGGGGCCGCCAAGTTTTTTTGAGAACTTCGCACCAATAGCAACTCTAAGACTGCTTAGACTGAAAAGGAAAGAAATGGCACAAATG
This sequence comes from Hystrix cristata, assembly GCA_004026905.1. Taxonomy (NCBI): domain Eukaryota; kingdom Metazoa; phylum Chordata; class Mammalia; order Rodentia; family Hystricidae; genus Hystrix; species Hystrix cristata. The sequence continues at coordinate 119,807 of PVJO010002922.1, forward strand.
AAGGAAAATTGGTATTTAGGGTTATTGGGGCTGTCACTGTCCACATACACCAAGGGCACAGGCCAAGGGTGTGACCACTGCCCAGGGCCAAGGAGACGTGGCTACCAAATGAATAACCTGAAATACAGATCACGGAGCAGAAAAGGATTATTCCCAGATCTGAAACTCTAATATAATTTTGCTCACAGTGTTTTGGACTTGCTCAGATCCCATAATGCTTTTCCTCCTTCAGACTTCTTGCTTTTGGAAATAGGATGTCCTACGACCGACCCATCATTGTACTTTCAAAGTAGATTACTTGTGGTCTCATTTTACTGGTGTGCAGCTGGATACCAGTAGTTTTTACTTCAAGGCTCACTCATCTCTCATTTTGATTTTTTTCTTTACTTTTTTTCTTTTTCTTTTTTTAAATTTTATTTTAGTGGTACATTTTAGATATACACAATGATAACATTCATCATAAAGAATTTGTACCTGTACATCCTATATCTTACTGCTTTTTTTTCCGTTCCTCTTCTCTCCCAACAGCCCCTCTTCTCCTCCTTATTTACAAAAGCTTTGTTTCCATTTTTTTTCTCCTTCTAGTCTCTCTCTTTTTTTTTCTTGTCCCTCCCTTCTTTTCCCCCTCCCCTTCCCTTGTTCCCCTTCCCATAACTTTAAGTAAGACTTTGGACTTAGACTTGATATTGGAATGAGTTAAAGCTTTCAAGAATATTTTGCATGTGAAAGGACATAATTTTGCAGGGTTGAAGGGCAGAGAGTAATAGTAGACTTGTGCACCCGGTCATATGTTGATGTCTTAATCCCCCAGAATCTCAGAATGTAGCGTTTTTGGAAATAAGTCCTTCCCAAATGTGATTATGAAAGATGGGATGAAGTCGAACTGGAATAGGCTGATTCCTCATCCTATAAGACCACTATCCACATGAAGAGGGAGATTTGGACACAGACACACACACAGGGAGAATGGCAGGTACACAGATACCTCCTAAGTTGCCGTACACCTCCCAGAAGCTAAGGTAGGGCAAGAGGAGCTTCCCTCCCTTCTGCCATGTTAATCTTGGATTTACAGTATCCAAAACTGTAATACAATGCATTTCTACAAGTCTTAACCCAACCAGTTTGTACTATGATGACCCTAAAAAAAATTAGTAAAAAGGTGGCAACGAGAAACAGAGGAGAAGTTCTTAATTCCTTGGCTTAAATCCAACATTCTCAGGAGCAAATAGTTTGCAAATTGGATAGTTGTTTATTCAAATCGCCTGTCTATGATCTTAAGATTGTTGTACAAACTGTTTAAACTCAAGTTTTCTAATTTCTAATTTTCTTTCCAATTTGTTTCTTATCCCTTTATATAGTGTGCAAATTAATAGTCAGATTTTATCAGCAATTCATGCTTTAAGTAAGGAAACATCAATTCACAGTTCAGTAAAGTAATTCATATTAACAGAATTTGTACGTCTTCATTTGTGCCAACAGTTCTTTAGGTGTTTCAACACCAGAATATAATTTTACATACAGCGTGATAACTTTTAAAAATGCAGATTATTAAGTGTAGGAGATGAATCAAATGATATGCAATTGCTAATCTTCATCTCTTTTAGGAGATGTTTGATGTAAGAACATGCGGGAAATATTACATAGAAGTTAAATTAATCCACGAAAAGTAGCTTGTCAAGAGTCACAGCACGGTCCTGGACCCTTGGTCTCGGGATCAGAGACATCCGTGGTTTCCGTTTTAATGGTGCAGCCCTCATTATCTCCCCCGGTGATCAGCAGACTGAAACATTTGACCTTGTGTCTCTACTTCAAAATTTTCCATATTTTATTTCTGTCTCTACGTGGCTATGGTCTTAGAAAGGAGTTTAATAAAATGGCTTGAGACCCACCCACACTCTTTCATGCTTTCCAGGAAACTGTTCCCTGAACAGTGTTCACACACATAGCTTTCCTCAGCAGACGCAGACCCTTCCCACATAGTACTTGCTACACTTGGAATATTATGGCTGTTTTCATCATTTGTTAGAGTCATTTTCCTCAATTTACCTTCAGAATGAATGCTGAGGACATAGACCAAAGACTGTTATCATAGAATCTGACATATCCTAAAGTTTTTTTAAGGAATTCAGGAAAATGATGGATAGAAAGGGAAAAAAGTATATGCTCCTTTGATTTTTTCACATTTGCTCTAGAATGTGACCTAATAAATACTCCAAATGAGATAAGAATTTTAAAATATTTACTTCTGGGGATGAGGTGCAGTGCAGGGGTGGAACACTTGTCTACAACATGAGAGGTCTTCGGTTTGACCCACAGCACTGCAAGAAATAAAATGAACAATAAAAAGAAAACAAAAGGCAAAAAAATTCTATGTTCAAACAATTTTCCTTTCAAACATTTCTTTAGACTAAGTTAAATCCATATTTGTAATGCATACCATTGAAAAAATGAAATAATATTTATTCTATTCAGATTTATATACTGCAAATTGTCCCAACTGTCTGTTCTTAGTCTCCCTTCTCCATGGTTTAAGTAAAATTATTCCAATGAATATATCAATTTCCAAATAAATGTTTACTACCCTGAGTAGATGTGGTGTCATTTCAGTTAAAAACAAAACAAAATAAAACAAAAAATCCCATGCCTTTGTGTTTTCATATGTTATTTTCTACAACTAAGTAAGAGATTTCAACTTTTGAAGGATGGCTGTAAGCATGCATGGACACATTGATTGTCAGAAATATGGATTTTTAGTAAGAAATAGGGCTCTGGCTTCCAGTACCACCTCTACTGTTAAACACCCAAGTGATTTATTTCAGGTGCTTCCTCTCTGACATTTCTTCTCCAAATGTGAAGGTTTAGGTTGGATGATTTTTTAACCTTCTACCACATCACCATAGTGCTATGATTAATAATTTGCCTCCAGAAGTTTTTGAACACCGAGCTTACAATAAAATATGAAGAAAAAAAAAGAATGAAGAGAATAATGGTATGATAAAGAGATAGCAATGGATGACTTATTTAAGAAGGAATAACAAAAAATAGTCTTTTGTGTTGTGATGGGAAGGGTTTAGTTAGCAGAGAAACTCATAAAAACAATACGTGAGGGTGTTTACTTCTATTCAAAAGATTCTAATCATCAATGAGAAGCATTTAAATAAACACAATTGCTTTATTATACAAACACAATATACTACACCGCATTCAGAATTTCAAAGACTAGCATAATTTTCAAGCCATTTTGTGGAAATATATCCTGGAAGCATTTACTGGTTGCTAGGTATTGATTATGCATCCTGTTGGCTCTTGTAAATTACAGATTTTAATTTTGCTTTCTATTTGGGTTGTGCATAATTCTCTTTACTTTAGAATTTGGAAAACTAATGCATATGAAGTTTATAAAACTGAAATGTAAAAGGTCAGGAGGCTGGCAAGCATTTTGAAGGCAGATATCCTGATTGCATAAGAGCTTTAGAGTGAGTTATGTATAAGAGGTTGGAGATGTGCAGGGGAAGGTGCTTCTGTGGAGTAATACAGGTCTGCAAACGCAAACTCCAGTTTTAAGAGTTTTTTTAGGGAAGTTAAGGAGGCGTTGGGGTAAGATTGAAGCCAAGTTTGTAATCGGGAGCAGTTATTTAGCATCTCTGGACCTGAATAGCCCCATTTACAGAGTGAGGAGTTTACCTGACTTCTGTGGCTCTGTACAGCTCTATAATTCAATCAACAATACAGCTTCACAATGAGGCTCTACATAGTCACATAAAAACAAGATGTCTAACACAGGGAGTATGATGAATGTGGAGGGGATTCACTAAGATTATAATTTATTGATACCAAATGTTGTACCTTTGTTGTTTCTCCTAGGAAGACATAAACATGATAAATTTTTAGAAAGTAAATTACGTTTTTGTATACACATTATCCACAGAAAACATGGCTTATTGAAATTCCTACTGTATCTTTATGTGTTTATCAATCAATAACTGTTTTAGTTACTTTTCTCATTGCTGAGACAAATACCCGATACCCAAGTTGAGGGAGGAAAGGTTTATTTAGCTCACAGTCTGTAGGAGTTTCAGTCCATAATGCACTGGTTCTGAGGCAGGTGGCAGGGCAGACAGACATCAAAAAGGAGAAACAGTCCATGGTGGGCAGAAGGTAGCAAAAGCAAGCAATCCACAAGAGCAGTTTCCTTATGCCCCCTTTATATTCTATCTAGGCTATGTGGTTTAGAGTGGGTACCAAACCAATCAGTGGGTTACTTTAGTAATCACACATCCTTAATCCCAGCATCCTTAATCCTAGCTTTGCACCATGAATCAATCACACACTCTAGATCCAGCCACCTCTGAAAAAGCTGCACCTATGGACGAGGCTTTGGGGGGACATCTAGACACAAGCCATAACAGTAACTTCTAACAAAAACTCAACTCCTTCCTAAGAAGAAAAGAAAGGGAAGGAAAATTTTAAAATGTAAGGGCAGTTTGAAGAATCTTGCAAGAAAGGAAGCCAATATTTGACTGCAAGATGGTGAGATGCTAGGTCTGCATTTTCTACAAGTTAAAGTGAATTCCACAATTTTGATTGAAGAGAAAACACTCAATACCAAAACTTAGGGAAGAATTAAAATACATCCATGTGCTTTTATAATGTGCCAAATTAAAGTCATTCATTGGGAGACTCACTGGTTTTGCTAAGTCTGAAGAATTCTTTTGACTGCCCAAGCTCCAGTCATGTACCCTGCTTGGTGGCCAGGATAGACTTACGGCACAGGAGAAGATGGAATAGGTGTGCATCATGAGCAAGTTAGGGAAGGCTGAGCAGGAAAGGGGCTTTCTAATGAGGATTTCTTCTCGAGGTATATCTCAAGTCAACCTAAGCCAAAATCCACCTCCATGGAGTCCCATTATAGAGACGCTTGAGTCCAAGATTTGTGGGGATTTCCTAGATTCAAAGACCATCTCAAAGGACTGAGCACGGAGACCATGTACAGGCTGCTGTTATTTGGATCTTATATATTTCTCAGGGCCCGTGTATTAAGGGTTTGGTCCCAGAGTGGTGTCATTGGAAAGTGATGGGACATTTAGCAGGTGAACCCTAATGAGAAGTGTTCAAATCACCCCGAGAGAAGGGGACTGTAGGGCCCAGGCATCTTCTTTTTTCTCTGTTTTCCTTCCTGACCATGAGATGAGCAGCATGCTTCCCAAAGTCTCCCCGAAAAATGTGTTCCTTGCCACAGGTCCAAAGCAACAGAGTCAGTTGATCATGGACTAGAACTTCCACAACTGGGAGCCAACATAAACTCTTTCTGTTTATAAGTTAATTTTCTCAGCTATTTGTGCTAGCAATGGAAAACTGACCAGTACAGGAGGGATGCTAAGGGAGGACCTAGACCCAGAGGGAAGTAAAGACACACTACTTGACTCTTTTGTCAGGGCCTAGAAAACAAGTACTTCCAGGACACAAGAAATCATTTTGCTTCTACACAGCAGGCATGTCCAAAAGGTCAGAGAGACGGAGGGAAGCGCCTGCCTCTCCTCTTTGCCTGTGATGCAGGAGGGAAGGTGGCTCTCTGAGCAGCTGTCAGGGCCCTCCGCCCCATTCCCCTCTGGCCCCCTTCTATCCCCTGAGGAAGGACAAGAATACTTGCCTCAGTGTCCTCCCTCGGTGGCTGCTCTCCGGGTCCCACGCCCCTCGAAACCAGGTGCTGCTGCCCAGTTCTCTGAAGAATGGCGGGGAAGCCACACTAAGGTGGCAGGGATGAGGGAGCAATCCTGGCAAATTATTAACATTCCCCAACTTCCCACACCCAACAAGCTGTGATTAACACAACTAGCCCTCCTGCAGATTTTGAAGATTTTCCACTGAGCTGCGGCCTTGACAGCTGCTGCTGTCTGTCCAGGATGCCTGCACCTATTCTGGAAAGCATCTGTGGTGAGCTCGAATCTAAATTGAGTAGTATGATCAAGTTTGGACCAGTCAGAAGGTTCTGGAGGGAAGGCTTGAGTTTAGACAAATTTGGACCAATTGGAAGACTCCAATTTGGACCAGTCGCAAGCTTGAATTTGGACCAATGAGCAGGCTTGAATGTGGACCAATAAGAGGCTGGCTGCTGATACATAAGCAGCACTTTTCAAACCCTTACTCAGGTTGGACTAGGAATGCTTCCCGTGATGGAGTGATTTCCTGCACCCTCCGTGCTACAGCAGAGGAAGAGCCATGTTTAAAAGACCTATACATGCCTGGGGCCGTTAGCCCTGCAGACCAGAGACCCGCAGCTTTTACCAGCAGCAGAGAGCAGCAACTGACAGAGTGGGCCCACGGTGTTTGGCATTAACCAGGCCAGCCGGTGGCACAGGGGCTCAGACCTGCAACGTGAAGGGCTGAGGGCCATTAGTATGCAGATCTGGAGCCAGGAGCAGAGCTGCGCTTGGCCCGTCTGAATTATACAAAAGAAACTTCAACGGATTGGTGACTACAGTGCCTTGCTTTAAAAAAGAGGAAGATGGTGAAGTTTGCACTCCCAGAAAAAAACAGAACTCAGAGCTGTTTGCTGTTTCCTAGGCCTTATTGCTCATGGAAATAAGCTGTCATCTGTGCATTAGATTTCATTGCCTGCCATCTCATTTCATTCCCACGCCTGACTTATTATCAGGAGGACAGACCCTTCTCGCTGTAGTCTGCTGTGTGGGAGGACATCAAGTGTGATCTAAAACTTGAGTGAATTCATGAATGCTGGAATGAATGAATGAATGAATGAGTGAATGAATGAATGCATGAATGAGGGCCAGCTACTCAAAGAAATACCTAGATCCCTAGACTTGACTCAGAATGAGAAACAGTCCAGAAACTCCTGAATTCAACATACCACAGACCAAACATTATGCCTGGAACAAAAGGCTTGATATTTTTAACAGTAAAATAGGTCACTGTGTTTACTCCTGCATGGTGGTCCACCCTCAGGCTGTAGGGCATACTTCTTTTCCTGCTTTTACTTGGCCCAAACTCACTCTGCAGACCCTGTTTCTTTTCCTGTGTTTGATAAAATTGGCTACTGTTAAAAAAAATAACAAAGTAGCTCACATGTTAAAGCACTTTGGAATTTAATCTATGTTTTCATGCCTTCTTGCCTTTAATCAGCATAACTTTTGGGGGCAGCTATTATTTCTACTTTAGACATGAGAAAAAGCAAACGCTGTAACAAAGGTAGAATGCACACAGGGGTCTCTGGCTTCAGACTTCATGATTTTTTTTCCATCCATCTGATATTTAAGTATGAAAATCTTCCTAGGGGTTTGACAGTGTGTGAGAGGAGAGGAAGGAAAAGAAGGGGAAAGGGACAGAGAGAGAGACATCATGATTCTTGCTTTGAAGACGATAGTTTGAATATTTTTGTGTTTTTAGGACACAAACAATACAGAACATATAACAAGGGTAGGTGAGGTGATGAAGACGGCAGGAAAGCGATGTGTGCAGGGAAAGGTTCCCGGATGAGGTGATGTCTAATCTAATCACTTCAGTGTTTGGAGAGCTTGTTTTCATCAGCTAGCAAGAGCCAGCTATTTTCAACTCCCGTGATGTCACGCTGGTACATTGAAATCAGCCATGTATGAAATATATACACTATTGATAAGGAAAAATAAAAAACATGGCACAGCGTGACACTACCCGGCTCACCTCCTGGAGAATCGCTGGGAAAACACTGTTGTGATAATGAGTGAATGCGGGATAAACAGACTAACCTAGGACACCAGTGAACCGCTTTGGAAAAACGTATGTGACTGTTTGTGTTAACATAAAAAAAATGATGGCAAAGTTAAGTTAATACAGTGGGTTCTGGAAGGGGAATCAGGGAAAGCTTCCAAGAGGAAGTGAAATTTAAACCGGCTTTGGAACTCTATCAGTCAGTGCTTACAAGAGCTTGCAGGGCTGGGGCCAGACTCCCCACATGCTGCACGTACACTGAATCAGATTTAATGCGGGACACATAAATTTATAAAATTAGTTCACATTATCTGCCTACAGAGTCAAATGTAGAAGAAGAAGAGTGCAAGAGCTAGTGATCTGGAGAATCCAGCCAAAGTCCCGGAACCCATGGCAATGTCCCTTACCAGTCCGCATCAGAAGGCTGAAAAATCTGCACTGCAGGATAGAGGGGTCTACGCCCCGAGGTCGGAGGGTTGGTGCTAGAAGCCAAAGAGTCTGTGTCTGCAGGCCCAAAGGCCAGTGCTGGAAGCTGAAGAATCAGTGTGGAAGCCAGAAGACAATGCCCAAGGCGAAGACCAAGACCAGAGAGCTCCTCTGGAGAAAATAGCAGCCGTCCTTGGTGAGGAAAACCAGCAGCAAAGAAGCGCTTCCAAGGAAGAGTAGCTGAAATCCTTCCCCGCTGTTCTCCTTTTATCCTGTTCAACACCCGTTCTCCTTAAGTGGGTCTTCCATGCCTAGAACCACGCTGACTCGATTCAACTGGACGTTCCCACTCAGGTTGATAAGTGATTAATTAACCCCCACAGGAACCAAGGGCTTCCTCAGAACAGTGAGTGAGCCTGCCTCCCTTCAGCCCTCCAAACTTGTTTTTCCAGCCAGGCCAGTGCGAGCTGCTAAGAACCTGCTTACAAGGCAGCAAGTTAGACTCACAGTTTCATGCGTGTTGGAAAAGACACCAGACCCGTGAGTTACAGGCAAAGGACTTTTCTGTGTAACACAGCAGACAGACAGAGCCAGTCCTCTTCGCCAAGCTCAGGCATGAGCAAGGTGTCCTGGCTGGATCTTAGGCATGTACTTGGTTTGTTCTTCCTGCATGCAAGCAGCCTCATCTTAGAGTACCTGAACCTTTATCAAACATGACTGCCTAGATTTTGCCTTAGAAGGAGATACAATTTTTATGGCACTTCACAGTATCAAATTTGCACCCTTCTTCGAAGGAAGACACTGTCTATCTTCCCAGGCTGTTCACTACATAAATAACATCAGAAAGGTCTTCTGGGGCAAAAAGCTGCTAGGTTCTCTGTTCATGAGACATACAGCAACATGAGAAGGAGGGAAAACTGTACCAAAAGCATCCACCCCACTCTTTATACCATCTCGGCTTCTGATGACGTTTTCCAGGAGCGTGCCATGCTGTCTGATTCATCTGCCCAGGAGAGGTTAGGGCAGGCTTACGAGTGTCCCACGCGGTGTGTAATTACGAGCATTTGTAGTGGGACAAAGCCATCCTATGATATGAATGCCAGCTGTGCCCCCAGGATGCGCAGATCCCCAGGAGTTGAGGGGTTTACATTATGAGACCGGGTGTCTGGTTTTCAGTGTCTGGGTGGGTATTTCCCTGTGGTCTGGAGTCGGGTCTTCCAATGCAGACATAGACTCTCTTGGGCTCCCGAGGAAATCTAAGACAACTTTGTGGTCCACAGACTCTAATGAGGAAAACCTGACCTACATGTTTGACGGGGCCCAAGTGGGGGGGTGCTACTCACTTCAGCTGAAATGACTGCGAGAAAATTGCCTACAGGCTGTGCATCACTTACCATTCAGCTGTGTCCCTGGACGACCTTTCAGTCTCAGGAGCCAGAAGGGCCCCACACTGGACAAATCTCTGCAGTTACATGAGGGTTGCGAGATCTACTGGACTCATTCACTTCAACACTTCCGTGTATCTCTGCTGTGTTAGGATTCTGAAGAGCAACAGAATTTATATGAAATATATGTATAATTGTGCAAGGGGGCTAATTAAGTAAGCTTATAGGATCAGAGGTGAAAGAATCCGTCCCAGGCTTTCGGTGGGATGTGTCCTTTGGCTGTTTCTTGGCTCTTATGCCCCGTGAGTGAAGAACAGAAGGCAGGAGAGTGTCTGAGTTGGGCACCCATCCTCTCCCCTTGTGAGATAAGGCTCAAGCAATCTGTTTTTTGTTGTACCATCAGCCTCTGTTATAGAGAACAGTCTAGATACATTTTGAAATGGTATTTTCGCCTCCTGCTGACAGAAACAAGCGGGTTTGACTTTTCAGCTTTCTTATGGTTGGCTTTGAGGATCTAGTAGGTTCTGGAGATAAAGCCCAGGCAGTCTGGGCTCCACCGTAGTGTGGTACCCTCAGTCTCCAGTGGACCATCGAGGTGATCGTCCATGAGTTGTTCTTGCCTTCCGGCTCTGGTGCAGGGGAGATTGTGTGGCCTGAGAGTCACTCTATTCACTGGTTCCTTCGCATTTCATGTGGTCCTTTGCGCTCCGTCTGAGAGCAGACATTGATTTTCTGTTGGTTCAGCTTGTTTCTTTCTGTGAAGATGGGAGTAATAAGTTTCAGATTTTTTATGAGTCAGCGTTGAAACTGCAGAAGCATTTTAAAGAGTAAATTGGGTATATTTAGGCAAATTAAAATAATCATATACTTTTACCTTATCATTTCATTTTATATGGTTTATGTGTATAAAAAGGTTTTCAGTGCAGTGCTGTATAAAGAAAGAAAAATGTTAAAAGCCTCTTGATGTAGGTAAGAAAAATTACTTTTATTATCTGTTGCAGTGGAGAACCATACCTAAAGTAAAAATGAATTTTGTCATACAATGTCACAGGACAGGGTCTCAGAAGGTTCTTGAACTGGAGATGGAGAAGTTAAACCACTTCTAGCTGCAGGTAAGTCTGCTGCCTATTGTCCTGGAAAGAAAATCAGGACAATACAGTAAGAAGCAGTACTGTATGGATTTATTTAGAAAGTACACACTCAAGAGTGGAGAGGAGGATTTCAGAGAAATGAGACACATTGTTTCCTGGAACTGGAACATTTATGTTTTTGTTTAGGAGGCGGAAATCTATGGTAAAGGGTACGGGCCCGTTTTACAGTTATGAACCAGTTTTGTTTTTTTTTTTTAAGATGGATAATCTAAACATTCTTTGAATTCTCTCGGTCTGTTCCTTTGTCTTAGGGTCAGAATCCTCCTCCTTACTTTTTCAGCTAAGCCAATTTATGGACCTAAGGAATCCTTAAGGACCTTGGGGTGTGGTGGATCTGGAAAGAGATGTGAATTAACCCAGGGAGTGCAGATATGGACAGCCTTGGGTAGCTTTGACTGTGTGGCAGAATTGAGAGTTTTCTTAAAAGTACCATTTTTAGTTAGGATTTTGCTTGTCTCCTTTCTATCTATCTTTATTTCTTCTATCCCATCTCAATATCAACATGCATAAATCTCAAAACAGTACATTGAGAGAAGCAAGTTTCAAAATTTTCCTTGTTATTTTGTTATATACAGTGTTATTTACATAAAAATTAAAATACATGGGCTAAAAATTAAGCAGCAGGATGTGGTTTATGATACAAGCAGGATGTGGTTTATGATATGAGGTACTGAGGCACGCGTGGGGAAAATAGCGCCTTCCAGATGGGGCCATCTCTGGGGTCCATCGCGGGGAAAGGATGGTAGCAAGGTTGGGCTGCATTCCCAAAATAATCGAAGTCAGAGAAGCGAAGCAAACATGCCAAAATGTTAAAATTAAAGACGTGCTCCACCAAGAAGTACTTAACACATAATATTCTCCTCTGCATGTTGGAGATTTTTCATAATTTTCATAAATGAAAATCTGGACCAAAATAGTTTTTTTTCCCATTTAAAAAAATTATTGCAGACATTTTTGTCACACATTAATGTTACATGTTACAAAAGAAATATATTTAAAGTATTAATGTGCACACGGGCACTTAAATCGTTTACTATTTCTTTTGCAAAAATGTAATTTCTTTAGTCTTTCATACCTGTCATAAATGAATCTCTTCTCACTTGGCTTAGATGTTCTATCGTAGGGCTTGGCATTGATTTGCTCAACAAATCTACAGTCCTGCCATGGGTCTTGTGTACAGTAGACTGTAGATAGAATATTCGAGCTTTTTGTACCCAATAAATTTATTATTAGACAGGGCATATTTTATTCCTACTAAACAGATTTCTTCTGCATTTAATACTCTCAAAGGTGAACTGAATAGTTTCTTTTTGTTGCTGTTTTTCACTAGAACAGAAGAAAACCAGGAGTGATGGAGAACAAGTATCAGCAAAAGAGTGAACCTAACATTTATAATTGATGCTGTAGAAACCCTACACAGAAGTCTCACACATTTTCTCATCTTATGTTCACCAAAAAAATAGTCTATATAAACCCTCATCTTGTCTTTCCAAGTGATAAAATGGTGACTCATAGGTGTATAAACACCACTTTCAAATTGTGCAGCTAGAAACAACAGGGCTGTCTCCAAAGCCCACGGAGCAATGTTCACCTTTTTTTTTTTTTTTTTTTTTTTTTGGTGCTGGGAACTGAACTCAGGGCCTTGGGCTTGCGAGGCAAGCGCTCTAAGCACTGAACTAAACCCCTAGCCCTTAACGTTTACATTTTTAAAAACGACAGTGGCCCCACTTTCCCTGTGTGGAGCCCAGCCATTTCGCGGAAGTCAGATCCCTCCGACTGGCAGGTTGACCTCACTTCTTGCAATGGGTCTGAGTGTGTCTACCCCGCATATACAAACACTTGGCTCCCGCCTGCCTCACTGAAGTCCCTGCACAGCCTCATGGTGCTCCCGAGATGTGTGGCTGCTTCATCCTTGCCCTGCCCTGCTGACTTCTGTCCTCAGGGTCCACAGAGGTGTCTAACGTCTGTGAGGTTTTGTGTCCATAGCGTCCCTTCATCTCTCCACTCATTTTTATCCTCTGGTTTGGTTCAAGAACCTGCCTTGACTATCTGCATATCTTTTTGCTGCCAAGAAGGTCCAAAGAGGCCCCTCAAACAGCGACAAAGAACCTAACATGCCCTATCTGTAGAAAGGGATGCGGATTCACCGACGCCACGATGCAAAAATGTTTTTCAGGATGCACCAGTGAGTGGCATGGGAAGGGTTTTGTTAGGCAGAAATTCAGAAGTACACTCTCCCAGAAATGGAGTGCAGGCCCTTGAGAGAGAGGCACACTATTTCCTGGAATGGGGAACATTTGTGCTTCTCTTGAGGATGAGGAGACCCCAGAGAAAGGTAGCCCACCACCCGGAAGGCTGCTGGTCCATATTGTAGGTATAAGTTCACTTTTCTAAGA